>JAURVB010013937.1:0-75958 GCA_033002965.1 Piper betle | reverse complement strand
ACCGTCGACCACCCAGTGACGCTTCCTGACCGGAGCGGAGGCCGCTGCCGCCGTGGCCGGCCGGATCTAGCAACCACCACGGCCGGCCTCTGTTTTGCCGTTTTCCGGCGAGCCGCCGCCTCCATTGGCCACGCTGAGGTCATAGATGAGTCGGGCTCGCCGAGCCGGTTCCGAGGGTACCCAACACGACCCCTTTCCGACTAGTAGACGCCGCCGGCGATTGTCGCCGGAAAACCACCGGAAGTCGCCGGAAAACCGCCAGTAGCTGCCGGAAAACCGCCGGAAAATCGGAATTTCTGGGATTCGCCGGAATCCACCGGATCTTCTGTGGGGCTCACCCAGTGGAGCCCGATCGAACGTCGGACGCCGAGGAGCGCCGAATTCGAGCTCCGAGACGCGCGATGGAACCCTAGCCGTCGCCGATTGCCGACGACGTGAGGTATAATTACCTCCGATTGAGTTATTTAAAATTGAATATGATTGTTAGCATAGCATGCTAGAATTAACTAGTTGTCATGATGAATGTTAGCACAGTATGCTAGATTTGATTAACCGTCATGAGTAATGTCTAATTATGAGTAAAGGGATGATTGTATGATTTGAGTGATTGCGAATAAATAGTAAGTGATCTAATGAGAGCATGATAAGTTATTACGACATAACTTAGAAAAACACGATAAGATTGGTATGAATAGGAGTTAGAATTTCTTTCATAATTATTGTTATATAATTGTTGATTGTTGTGGTAGATGTTGTATTGTGAGCGTGTTTAATCATAACGAGTTTGATGCATCATTTAGTTAGCGGGCGTTAGTATTTAGTTTTGATGTGTAGGTACGGAGTAGGAGCTTGCCGCCTAGGCGCGATGACACGCTTGGAGCTTCTACCAGGTCCGTTTAGGACTCGTCTTGTTTTACGCTCTTCCATTGTATGTTTATTTTATTATTGCAGGGCGGGTTAAGTGGCGTTTTATTGGATCCCACTTAACTCGGGCCATTTAATCGAATATTTCCGGATTAATAACCCCTCGAGGATGAGATCCCTCGAGGATGATTTCGAAAACAAGATCCACCACAAGTTGCCTTCGGGCCTATTATATGAATCCCTTCCCAGGCCTATATATATAGTTTTATCGAGTTTTCAGTGAGACGAGAGATGGAGAAACCGACTGCACGTACCATGCAGAGGATGCCGTGACAGTCAAAGCGGGCTCTGGATTAGTGCCAGCGGACTGTTCCATTCCCGAGGGATCCTGACAACTCCGCGTTTGAGTTCCTCACACCCGGAGAACGTGGAGGTTTACGGGTACTGTTTAGTACAGCGCATGTCCGGACTTGTGGTTCAAAGGGTACTAAAGGCGACTGCCTGAGAGTACTCGGCCTTCGTGCTCAAGGCCAGGAGAAATATGGAGGTAAGGAGAGGGCTTAGGATAAAGTTTCACGAGAAGTACTGAAAAAGAAGTGCTGAGAGTAGCACAGTACCAGCAGCGAGTAAGTTCGGGATGCTACCGGGTCTGCAGCCCAGTGGCTCCTCAGTAGTGCCCTTCAGAGTGTTCTTGAGGAAGTATATGTTTTCTTTCAGATGAGAGTTTGCTCTCATAGCCAGTTTGTTATAGTTATTTTATTTTCCGGACCAGTAACGCTTGTTACTGACGTTTTTCTTATATATATGTAGGTGATAAGCACGAGATGGATGAGCCAGCTTGGACGGAGGAGCAATGAGGTCTTGTGCACACACATGTTAGATTTTTGAATGTTTAATATTGTATTATTATGTTATTATTTTGTGAATGACATGATTAAATGTTTGATGCATGACAATGACATGAAATGAAATGATCAGAGTAGCGCAGCAAAAGTATGATGGGTTAGGACCCAAGTTCCAGAATGAGCTTATAGTATATCAGATTGTGTGTAATGAAATTGTTGATATATGCTTATATACTTGTATATATTATTTTCACAGGGTGGACCCTAATCGCACTTTTAGGGGAGACCCCTTTCTGTTTTATTTCAGAATTTTGATCGTAATTGTATTGGTGTGTATTTTGAATTGCTTGTCATTCATGTAGTACCATGTTAGGATTTTGCGTATTTATTCATTCATGATGGATCGTATCTTCATCTTAAGACGCCGAGATTGGATCCACAGGAGTTAGGTTCGGGTTAGCCGACCTAACCGGGGCCTGAAACATGCCGGTTCGGTTCACGAGGGTGAACCGGATTTGGGGTGTTACAAGAGGAGCCCTAAGGATCTAGATGAGTTGAGCTCATCATCCTAACTTGCAAGTTCACTATGTATCCTAACAAGTGAACTGAAACCCTAATCACTCACTGACAAAGATGGCACATAAAACGAAACAAAATCTCCACACATGCACAACTTACAAAAAATTTAATTAACTTGCTTAATTACTTATTGAAGGGTATATGGTTACATGCACACTTAATGAAAGACTCATACTTAAGATTTTTATCGAACGGATATAACCGGATGATTTTTCGAATGGGCTAAACCTTGTCCAAATGGGCTAAAATTTGGATGAGTGGTCTCTGACACTTAAGGAGTTTGGTACCAAAATTATCAATTGTTGGCCCATCGGACAACATGGTAAACAAGGCCCATAAAAGTGAGGCTTAGGTAATGGGAATAATATTCCTGGACTGCGCGCCAATTATCTTATGTTTCGATAATGGGCTTGGAGAATCTAGATGGGCCTGGGTAAAATTTGAGAGTTAGCCAATGCCATGGGCTTGAATCCACTACACGTTCAAGTCCAAACTCAAAGGATTTGGTCCTGGGTAAACTCGGGAATGGAAGGCGTTGGCTAGGTCATTTCTGGGGCTAGCTAGAACTTAATGGGTTTATGAAATTTATGACGCAAGATCTATTGAGCCAAAGGCTCTCAAATTTTTAGGAGATGTTATTGTGTCAAATTATAAGGTCTCGATGAAATTTCATACAATTTCACTACCAAATGCCTATGGTAAGGGGTTTTGTAATCGAAGCTAGGGAACTAGGGTTTCACTTTGCATTCTTGTACACCCCACAAAACCCGATTAACTATTTACCTAAATGATTTTTAATTATTACCATAGTTTATTTCTATAACACCCCCTTCCGATTCACCCGTGAACTGACCCAAAAATATCACCGGCGACTGAACCGTTCGTTAAACTACTTGATTCGGTTAAGCCAACCCAGATTTGCCCTATGGTGTCTTAAAATGGTAATGCAAGTATACAATGCATGGATGGGATGCTTGGGTTCCACTGTGGCCCTACGTGCATGCCATGATATGCTATTATGCACAAAAAGAATAATCATGAAAACAAGTTCAAAAATAAATAATATTTTTTTTAAAAAAAACAAAATGGACTGAGTCTTTCCTAAAAGTGCAATAAGTCCAACCTATCCATGGAAATAATACATATTTACATCGATATAATTCCAAAACATGACATTTTTATTTCACTTTCATTCTAGTTTCGTTTCGTAGGCTAAACGTTCATAGCATTTCCCAGAATAATCTAAAACAATCTCATTATTAACACAGCTTAGAAATCATCATTTCCATTCATTATGTGAGGCAGGTACATTTGTGCAACAGCTTTACTACTCTTTCGCGTCTTGATAGTGCTCAGTCCTCGAGATTCTCACTTACATAAGTAATAGAAAACCATTAGTAACGAGTGTTACCAGTCCAGAAAATAACTAATATCAATCTGACACAGGAGAGATGACCCTCCTGTCGAATAAAAACCTCATATACTTCCTTAAGAACTCTCACAACGGCAGTAATGGGAGCCATCGCCCATAGGTAGCAGCGTCCCCTTTCCATAACTTTCTCTTTCCTTAACATTATCTTTCTTTGGCCAATTAAACTATCCCTTGGGCAGTAAAATCCTTCTCTTTCATCTCAACCCTCTACATCCTCTGTATTACTCCTAGCCCTGAGTGCAGAGGCCGAGTACTTTCAGGTATGCACCTTTGGTACCCTTTTTAACCACAAGTCTAGACCTACGCTATACAGCAGTACCCATAAACCTCCACACTTCTCCAAGTTTGAGGAACTCAAAGGTGGAGTTGTCAGGATCCCTTGGGAATGGAGTGGATGCTCACCAACTCCTAAGCCCACTTTGACAAGCACAAACGCTATCTCAAGACGTGGTCATCGGTTTCCTTCGTCACACATCTCATTGAAGATGCAAAAACTATATATATATATATATATATATATATATATATATATGCCTGGGTAGGGAATTATATAATATAGGCCTGAAGGCATCTTGTGGTGGATCTTGTTTTTGAAAACATGCTCAAGGGATCTCATCCTCAAGGGTTATTAATCCGAAACTACGATCGGCTAAATGACCCATGTC
This sequence comes from Piper betle, assembly GCA_033002965.1. NCBI lineage: Eukaryota > Viridiplantae > Streptophyta > Magnoliopsida > Piperales > Piperaceae > Piper > Piper betle. Next base: position 71,573 of record JAURVB010013937.1, on the reverse strand, counting down.
GAGTGGGATACGATAAAAGCACCACTCGACACATCTTCTTTCCTGTTCTAAACAAAATATGATAGAATGAGACAATAAATAGAGAGTGAGCCCTAAATAGACCTGGTAGAAGCTCCAAGCGTGTCCACGCGCCTAGGAGGCGAGCTCCTACTCTATACCTACACATCAAATCTAAAAGCTAATGCCCGCTAACTAAATGATGCATCAACTTAATACGAACATATACAATGCAATCATTATCTAATAGTCAAACAATCATGAGTGTAAAAATAACTCTAACTCATCCTATTCATACCAATTTTGTTATATTTTTCTAAGTTACGGTGTAGTCAGTTAGCATGCTCAGATTTACTTTACTATTAATCATTCACTATCAATCAAATCATGCAAATCATCACTTCAACTATAATCAGGCATTCATCACAACAATTAATCAATCCTAGCATGTTGTGCTAACAAATATCAATTTTAAATAATTAAATCGAATAAAATTCTATACCTAATCGTCAGTCACATGACGACAACGCCAAGGTTGAGGCCAGCTCGAGTGAGGATTGTGGGGAAGAGGGAAGGAAGAAAAAGAAGAAGGAAGTTGGGTGAGAAGGATGGTGGTGGCTGAATGATAATAGTGCCAGAAGTATGGAACATGCAGATGTCAAGGGAAGAAAGCGAGTAGTCAATGAAAAAAATGAATTGTCAGTGAGAAAAACGAATGGTCAGTGAGAAAAACGAATGGTTGTCTCATAATTAAAACTTCATTCGACTCTAACTTGAGTCAAAAATAATACTAACTTGTAATAATTCTAAAAATCTAGAGAACAAGAAAATCAAATCCCATAAAATATAATACACATCAATGACATGCTCTATAACTAATAACACACCCAAACTGCTCATAACACGTCCTAATACATTATTCAACCTAACAATAATTTTACAATTAAATTAAAATAAAAAAAGAAAAATTTGGCATATTTCATATATTCTGATAACTCATTCTGCTGTTGTCTTACTCGCATTATCATCATATACTTGAGCACACATGACTCTCATGGTTCATAACACAAGATTGGTCTCGGCTCGGTACGCATGTTTTGAAATTGACGAGACTAAAAATAATGGTCGAACCGACCAGTTCAGGCTATAAAACCCTGACTCAAATCACAAGTTTTACAATTTCTTTCTAGTAGACACTTAGTGTGTCCAACCAAATTTTTTTACAAATTTTATTAACACCTTTTAATATGTTCACCACGGAGCACAATCTCAAAGCATGACATTTCACATTAACAGAGCAGTAAACACAATGCATTTAGAATTTTGTTCATGCCTTTACTGAGGTTATTTTAGCAAGATATTTTATCAAAACATTGCAACAATCATACAAAATATAACATTTAAATACATCCTACAACATGGTGTAAAAATTGGATAAATGGGCGGCCATGTCACTGGGACCATGAAAGCTACTACCTTTCCCCAAGTTTGACACTTGCTCATGCTCATACGTGCATAATCAGACAGAAACAATCTCAACAAAACTTCTAGATCTATCTCTTATGAAGCTAACAAGACACGAATCTTGCAAATCTACAACTCACATCCTAAGATATGATATTTTTGCCAAAATAGTGCAAACCAGTGAGCATACCGTAATAAAAAATGCATAACTATTTATTCAAGCATGAAAATGGCATTATTCCAACACCTATCTACTCCTAACAAGTAGATATACATGAAAAAAATATACTAAAAATAACTACAAACGTACACAAATATCAACCAAGACGAATAACAAGCATAGGAGATAAAAGGTGGAGCCTTTACCTCAACCGATTATTAGGGGAGGTCTTTTGGGGCTTCCTACCCCAAGACCTTCGACCCTAGGGCCTTGTCTAGTCTTGGATAAGGTATGGAGGTATGTGGAGGAACTTGAGAAGAGGGGAAAAGAGGCTAGGGTCGGAGTGAAGAGCTAAAGGTGAAAAATGGAGAAGAGGGGTTGTAATTATAGAAGGGAAAATAGTGCTCGCGCAAAGGCACCCCTAGCCTCTAAAATCCGAACCACGGACAATGTTAGACGTAGACCAACGTGCCTATTGAAGTGAGCCACGCGCAGAGTCGGGTCAACTTTTTGGCACGAGTGGACTAGGACCTAAACCCTAATTCCTTGAATTTCTAGTGCAAAGGAGCTGGTAAGACGCCTTTGAGCTAGGGCCTGGCATAAAGGTGCTATGGGGGCACCTTTGCTCTGGGCATAGTTTATGCACACCTAGGGTTTCCATCCGTAGGCTGTAGGACAACCTCAGGAACTGCATAGCAGGTCTCAAAGGGCTAGGATCTACCATAAAGGATTTCAAACACGCAACAAACAACCAAGATTCATGAGAGACACAATCGTAAACCTACATAAACTTGACTCAAATAAAATAAAAGATAAGAACAATGATGGTATAGTATCCAACCGAGTAGCACCGAGTACTGGGGGAGTCTAAAGTTATGGTTCACACATACATACCATACATAAGCATGCGACAAAAAGCGTCAAGCAAGCAACTTGATCCGGGTTATTACGGAACATAGACTAAAACTGTAGGGCGAAAAGCCCAAGTCTTACTTGGATGCTTGGGGAGAAGGTTTGATAAACATGAACTTGTCTTTTTGTCCCTTATAAGTGCATTATACTCCCATGCTTGTCTTTCCATATTTTCATTTTTATTTTAATTTATGCATGTTTATGCAAGTGCATGTTTCTCCATGTGCATGTTTGAAATCAACTTAACTAGGTCTTCCTCTTTTTAATCTTTATCATTTTACTACTAAACCTAACACTTGATGGTTTTCAACGATTTTAGGGCTCTATATTTTGAATTTTATAGTTAAACTCTCATCTATCAGGTAATGACTTTCAACGTTACTATTTTTCCTGATTGATATTAAAACAAATCTAACGTATATAAGTTCAAGGGAAAAATTTATATAAAAGTTATCATTATATCATCGGTCATCTCAGAAATAAGAAAAGCTGGGAGATTTAGGTTATCAACTAACGGTTCTTTCAACTAATCAGAAAAGCCACATAGACATGCACAATAATAAAATTAAATAATACCATACCTTACATGTACCCATAGATATAAAAACTTGACACTCCTTAAATATGTAAGAATTTGTGTATAAGAGTATAGTTTCTTACAAGTGATTGGCTTAGGGCTGAGCAATCCGTCGATTCTGTTTCAAACTGATCGAACTTGAAAATTTTCCCAAACTGAACTGAATTATTTTGATTATATCCAATCGGAACCAAATTTATAATAAATATATTCAAACAAATTATAGTTTTGATAATAAATCAAATTAAAACATGATTTAACCATCATAATCATATTAAAAAATATTCTATAAATAGATATATTATATTGAACACCTCAAATAAATTATAAATAAATTGAAATAAACTAATGATAGTCTACATAAAATATACATATTAATGTTTTTGAAATTTGGGTTTTTTAGTCGGCTTCAATTCAGTTCGGTTCGGAACCAAATTTTCTTATATTGGGTTCGGTACCCAATATTAAACGCGACCTCAACTAATTTTTCAAAATCAAACTGAAACGACAATTTCAGTTCGGTTTAGTCTATTAATTCGGTTCTAACTAAAGTATGCTCAACCCTAGATTGGCTTGCCTTCATCCGTGTGGGCTTAATTAACACGTCTCGCATGTAAAATCATAGGGTATATATAAACATTGTTAGGCATCTTCTTTTGTCCTAACTCTACATTTATTCACCACATCAAAATACTTAAAGTTAAATTAACTATGTTAATAGTAGACATCTATTTATTTTACATTCATTCAGCTTATGGTAAGCAAAGAATTAGTAAGAATTCTTACCCTTATAAGAAATTAACTGACTACAATTTTATATACGCACTAGACAATATATAATTATATTATCTAAACTTTCCAAATACATTACCATTATTAATTATTAATGATAATGATGTATGATTTCGGAACCGTAATTCCAATTGTTACCAAGTTCTAGATTGATTCTTTGTAAGTTTTAGATAGTGTTGCCAACGTGTCCGAGTAATTAAGGTACTTCAACCCAACCCAAAAATATTGGGTTTGGGTTTAACCTTATCGGGTCTTGGACTATGGGTATGGATTTATTAGTACTCTGTTTCGGGTTCGGGTCTGAAAGGACCCGAACCTTATAAATATTTAATTTTTGTTTAAAATTTTAGTTTTCTTTATTTAATATTGTATATATAATATATCTTATAAAATATATTATATTTTATTATAAATAAGAGTAATTATCATAAAACATTTTATTTTGTGTGTATTTTTATATAAATACATATAATATATTTATAATCGGTTTGGTGTCAAGTTTTCTACATTGGGTTTGGGTCTAAGTTGAAGCAAATATGGGTTTGAGTCGGATTTAGGTCGGGTATTTCTTATCGGTTCAAGTTCGGGTCCTCTAAAACCCGGACCGATCCGACCATTGGCAACACTAGTTGTAGATCACTTCCGGTTATTTATATCTCCAAGTTCCCATCCCATATGTGGTTCTTACTATCCTAATGAACAGACCACCATGAATTGTCTTTCCAAAGTGACCAACATGAGTGATGAATGAGATAATATACTCTCCAGATCATATCATAACTTCAACTAAAACTAGCTCACCATGTCCATATTGTCGAATGCATTTTGTCCTCTCCTACAAACTAGCTTATTCCGCCAACTCTCCGGATCAAAATAATATTCTTATATCACATGAGCCACTCACTTCAAGCCTCAATAGCTATGATCCTCATTTGGTGGCTTACACTTTTTCCCACTCCCACAAATTCCCTGTGCATTCAAGGGCAAAGAAGATGATAAAGCCAACTAACACTTATAGTACTGTCTAATTCTTCTGCTCCCCTTGGGCCAAAATGCCGACCAAGAATGTACCCAAAAAAAGTTGTGATCCCACTCTTTGGTGTGAAGCCTATAGTTTAATTCATGATAAGGGTCTTGTTCAGTTCTTAACATTAATCTCTCAAGTAGCTTCCATGGGCCAGAGCTCCAAAGCTGGATCAATGATTATTAGAAAGTGCAAAGGATGAGGGATAATATTTCAAAGTTTATAACTTTTGGAATGGCATTCCCTACAATCACACTCACAAACTTTGTGCCTTTCAACACTTTAGAGTGCCTTTGACATGAGACGGATTTTATGCTTTTTTTTATACTGCTTGATGTTACGAACCACTCAGTTGTAGCCTCAGATATGACTGCCTAACTGCACTCGAATTTTTGGAGAGGTCTTGGGCGTTTTGGCGGTGTGAAGGGACAAATTGACGAGTACCCACCTGCCACCGAATGATAATATGGTAGAAAGTATATTTACATGCCTATTTTCATGTATATACATGCATTAAGTAGATATATTAATTCATGTTTAAGCTATATATAATAGAATATTAATTTTCAATTCCAAATTAATTAATGTGATTATTGAGCAACTAGAATTACTCTATCTCTAGAAGATAACTTCTTATAAAAGACAATTATCCAAATTTGCAATATTAATTGATCTCATGCAAGCTTGGACCACATGCAAGGCCTCAAAATGCTTAACGCAATCCAATGCAATACCCCTTATGTATTTATTACATTTATCTATATAGATTTTAAGTGGTGCTATCCACTTGTTTCAAGTAGAAGTTAGTACCTATAAAAACTATAAGATCATATATTTATATGTCTACTCTTATTCATAAAAAAGAATTTAGTATTGGTATCTGATTAAAAGTAGAAAATTTGGCTAATCAAAATACAACAAAAAAATTTAAATTATTGTAGTACATATTCTCATTCAAATAGGATTTATATTTAAAATAAGATTTAGTTATAATCTATATATAATATAATATATTATTATAGTGTGTCTTATTATTTAACAAGAGTTAATCAATAAAATTAAAATTAAAATTTATTTATAATATAAGTCGTACAATAGGCGCAACATCTTGGTTAATATATATAATGAATTAGAATTTAAGAGTGGATATCGTGGGGTGGTAATTGACAGACATGGGCATGGCTAAGATAAGTCCAGCTCCCAGCCCATTAATTTGAAGAGTGCCTATGTTGGCCATGTCCACCTGGACGTTTATGCTAATATCCATGTCCCTACATTATGGAAATGGTTAAATAGACAAACAAATGGACAATATCATAAATAAAGAATTTTATTGAATATAAATTAATTCCGTTAAAGAAATATAAGGTAAGTAGCTGTTTAATAGAATAAAATGAATATACTCATTGTTATTTTAATTTGTATATTGAGAAATAAAAATTTTGTGGAGAATATAAGAAGTAAATTAAGAAAAATAATTATCCAAAGATTAAATATTCTTAAAAAAATTGAATTGTAAATTATAATATAATTGTTCTAAAAATGGTACTCTTAGTGAAGAATGACGGAATGAGGACGGAAACGTTTGGAAAAGCGGTGTTAACGAAGATGGTAGAAACTTAAAAATTTAAGACCTGCATGACAATTTTGTTATGATAATTATTAAAAAATCTTGGTAAATCTTCTAAAAATTAGATTTATATAAATAATATTATATAAAATCAATAGATCTTTTTTCAAAGGATAAGGCCTATAAATCTTGATAAGTTACAGCAAAATCTTAGCCGATCTTTTAAAGAACATTTCTTTATTATTAATTATTGATAAACATGTGGCGGACATGGTTATATATGTCACCGCCATGTTCATTTATCGCATGGACTAAAAAACATGTCTATAGTTGTATCCATGTCCGTATGGCTCTAAATAAATGCCTTTTATTTATTAACGGCATCGACGTGGCGGACTGGCGGACAAATTGTGCCCGGTGCCACCACATAAGGATCGTGTGGAATTGTAATAGGATTAAGAAGAAGAAAATGGAAATTGGTCTTCGTTAGTTGATTACAGGTAGAATCCGAGAACCGATATCATGTTTGAAAGACCGACGAACCAAATGAGCCCGCCCGTTATAACTACCATTGCTGTTTTGAATAAAGGGAGGAAAAGCCGCCGATCACAAGTGTTCTTCGGTGATTACAAGCCAGATTAGCTCTAACGATCAGTCTCATTACACCTTTCCACTCCTTTCCCTCTATATACATCAACATGAGAGAAAGAATGACTAACAGAGATCGAGATAAATAATAGAGTGAAATAAGACCCAAATGGGGAAAACCACAAGCCTTGCTCTCGGCCTTTTCTCATCGCTACTTCTCACCATAGACGTTCGTTGTTCTGGTAGGAGTTTCGCACCTCCCTTCCGATATAATACAAACACTTTGCATCAGTTTTTGTCTGTTGATCTCTCCATGATGATATGTTTGAATGTCTACGGCGGCATGTAAGCGAAGCTGCTGTGAAGTGTAGCTATAAGGGTACGACAGGCCCCGAAAAATGGGGCAGTTTGAGCCCCGAATACAAGACCTGTTCTAGTGGACAGGCTCAATCACCCGTCAACATTGTAAGTGCTGATCTTTGGTGGAACAAAAAACTGACGAGCTTGGACAGAAACTACACATCTGTTGTGAATGCCACCCTCGTCGACCACGGCGTTAGTGTTGGGGTAGGCTTTTTGATTCCCTCCAATACTATTTTCTAGGATTCATTGCAACAATCCTAAGTGATTTTACACTGTGAATTGAAATTGGGTTTTCAGGTAAAGATGGGAACTAGTGCTGGAGTGCTGTGATCGACGGCAAGAGCTACTCATTAGTCCAAGTCCATTGGCACACACCTGCCGAGCACACCATTTATGGAGTCCGGTAAGTACCTAGTTCAGCTTCTAGTTTTTCTACCAGATGCTAAAAGGGTTTTGAGGTCTAAGATCCTAAATTAGTATGTATTTGTAATAATAACAAAATTTTAAATACCAGGATGTCCACTTTTGTCGGGGCTCGGGAGCTTCCAGCATCGGCGGGTAGCTAGCTCCTCTATACGAGAAAAACAAGTAAAAACTGGAGCATCCTATACAGTTAATGATTTTTGACAATCATATAACATGCAGACATGATGCAGAGCTCCACATGGTTCACAAAACTGTCGATGGAGCGATCTCCGTTGTTGCTGTCCTTCTCAAACTGGGCACACCAGATCCATTCATCGGCCATGTATGTGTACTGCTTTGAAAGAAGGTCAGATCAATTCTTTTATTGTTGAGCATAAGTTTGTCAATTTAATGGTTGTATGCAGTTGGAGGAGTGGTTGAAAACGCTAGCCATGAAAGCTTGTGGATCACACAAAGAAGCCGAAATCCCCATCGGCACCATTCCAATTAGATCTCTCAAAAAGTACTCCCGCCAGAGTTACTGTAGATACATGGGCTCCCTCACAGTCCCCCCTTGCTCTGAGAATGTTGTCTGGAGTGTCATGACGAAGGTTTCTCTTTTGTTTATTCCCTTCCTCGTCACTTTTCTTTCTTACGTGTTTTCTTTCTAGTAGCATAGATACCTTGAAATACAGAATTATCGGGCTGATCCTATCCCATGTTCTAATCCGATGCGTGTATTATTTTAATTTTTACCCGGTTGTTTACCTGACCTCTTTCTAAAATCCGTTCTTTTGTATAAAACCACAATATTTTATCCAGTATATTTCATTTAACTTTGACAGCAAAAAATATTTTTAATGTCTAATAAAATATTTTATTTATAATTTTATAATATAGTTGAATGGGTGTGGTGTCTAAACTTTTTATTTATAGTCTTCCAGTTTCAACCGCTTGTATGTTATATTTTTGTGTAGAATTGGACACTAACTCGTAGCCATGGATTTTTATGATGTAGGTGTGGGAGATTTCGGGTGAGCAGCTGACATTGCTAAAAGCTCCATTGGATGCAGATTCTATCGACGATTTCAGGCCTGCCCAGCCCTTGAATGGCCGGAAGGTTGAGCTTTACGAGAAGTTGATCTCCCATTAATTTTTATCAGCACGTTGGTCATTGCCAGTAAAAAACTCTCACAATTCACAGGTTGTGCGAGGTAACGTGAAGATGGTTTTATTTTGATTATGCACTGGTTAAGACTAGTTAAGATGTCCGGTCATGCGCTGCGTAAATTAAAGATAGATTTTGACCTTAGAGATAAAATCTCATACTGCAATGAGTAGGAAATTATAATGATATAATATCTTATTTTTATTTTTATCGTATTTTGATTGACTAGGTGTTTCTACTTTTTAATCAGAAATTTTGGCATCCATTTTATGAATAAGAGTTGCATACATGACTTCGTCCTTTCATAAATATATAATAAATAATAGATGTCAATCAGTTTATGTTAATTGACAAGTATTGATAAGTACTGCGTGTAATTGAGAAGGATTTAAACGTACACAAAACTGTCTAAGAATAAAGTAAAACATTAATGTTAGAAATATGTGGAACTATATTTTAAACGGAATAATTTATATGAGACACCTCTTGTAACTTATATGAGCTAAATGCTTTTTAAATTTTTAAAAGATACACAAATTAATAAATATTTTGAAATTAATTTTATTACAATTGTTTTGATAATTAAGATGAAAGGGGTTAGAAATATTAGATAGTCTTCAAATTTATAACTACTTTTATTATTTATTATTTTATTATTTATTATTTTATTTATCTATATAATTTTTAATTTTTGATTTGTAGAATCTACTAAATTGCTCAAAATAAAAGGTTTAACTCATATAAATTATATAAATTGTAATTCATGGATCTTTTAAAGTGAAAGAGTACTTTTCACTTAACTTAAAAGGCAAAAAAAGGATATATTTTAATGCCAAAATTTGTAGGTATATGTTTCTGTGCAACTTGAAATCGTAATCTACGATATAAAATCTATTTTTTTCACCCCCTCCTCCCCTGCTTCCCGCCCTTCCTCCTCCCTGCCGCCTTGTCCGGCCGCCGCTGCTCTGCCATGGCAGGTGCCGCCCCTGCCACCATCGCCTTCCCACCACCCCCGCCACCACCCGCCGCCACGGCCAGGCTCGTCCCCAGCCGCCACCTCCTGCCACGACCACACCATGCCTCCCTGTCACCGCCCGTCACCGCGGACGTGCCCGCCCCGAGCCGCCACCACCTGCCACCACCACTGCCCCCGGCTCTCTCGTCACTCCTCCCCACCGCCCCCGCCTTGTTGCCACCCCTGCCCTGTTTCCCCCTCGCAGACGTCACCGTCCCCCGCCCATCGCCATCCCCCTCCCCCGGGCATTGCCGCCACCTGCCGCCGCCCCTCTGCTGTTTCCTCCCTTGCGTCGTCATCCCCCACCCTTCCTAGCCGGCGGCGAGGTCGCTGACGGTGACGCGATAAAACAGAGCGGGGGAGGAAAGGGCAATGGCAATTTGTAATAAAAACCTTTCTCGACTCCTGACTCGAGTCAATATTACTGAAATAAATTTTAAAAAAATAATAAAATAATTTCTTAATAAAAACATGACTCGCTCCCGACTCAAGTCAATATTATAAAACAAAATTTTTAAAAATAAAATAAGTTTAACATAAAAACTCGACTCGCTCTTGACTTAAATCAATATTACAAAATAAATTTTAAAAAATAAAATAATTTTAAAATAAAAACTTGACTCGACTAAGGAGTCGAGTCGGGAGTAAATCAAAGTTTTTATTTTAAAATTATTTAATTTTGTTAAATTTATTTTGTAATATTGATTTGAGTCAAGAGTGAGTCGAGTTTTTATTTTAAAATTATTTTATTTTTTATAAATTTATTTTATAATATTGACTATAGTCAGGAGCAAGTTATGTTTTATTAAGAAATTATTTTATTATTTTTTAAATTTTATTTTGTAATATTGACTCGAGTCAGGAGCGAGTAAGGTTTTTATTACGAAATTATTATCGCCCTTTCCTCCCCGCTCTGTTTTATCGCGCCACCGCCGGTGACCTAGCCGCCGGCCACCCGGGTGGAGGTTGGCGACGCATGGGGGAGAAATGGGGAGGTGGTGGTGGCAAGGGGCGGCGGCTGGGGGCGGGCACGGCCGCGGCGGCGGGCGGTGGCAGGGGAGGCATGGTGTGGTCGTGGCAGGAGGTGGCGGCTGGGGGCGGGCCCGGCCGTGGCGGCGGGCGGTGGCGGGGGTGGTGGTAGGGTGGTGGTGGCAGGGGCGGCACCTGCAGTGGGGAGTGGTGGCAGGGAGGAGGAAGGGCCGGAAAGCAGGGGAGGTGGGGGTGAAAAAAATGGGGCCGTTGGATTGAAATCCAACGGCCCCCCATAGGTGCGCTGCGAACCATGGCAGCGCATAATAGATAAACTCTATAACTGAGTATGGCTCGTGGAGTAAAAAGAAACTTTTGTGACTCTAAGTCTCTGATTTATATGAAGAGTTACACTGTCGTACTAAGAATCAAGCCCGTTTGCAATCATACCCTTTTGTACAAGTATTGACTCTTTAAGACTTATGAACTGACATTATTTTATTAGTTAACATTGTTGGAATGATTGATTTAAACCTTTTCCTTTTATGGGTAAGGAGAGATTTTGTATTTCTACCAAACACCTATTAGGTAGTCCTTTCCACTGAGTCAAAATCTTGTTGTGATTGCATAAAATATTTTCTTTTACAGCACGTTTTAGAAAAAGGAAATAAAATGTTTCTGATTTTGAAGACATTGACAAATTGAGATTGCTTGACATGTTTAATTGATTATCAAGAGATTTTGAAGCCACAATTCTTTTAAAGGTTGGGAAGAAAACGTACTCGTTAAGTGTCATTTCGGAATTACATGCCAAAATTAGCTCTCAAAGCCCATGCACCAACATTCACAATGTCATAACGTCTTTCCACGCTCTTCCCTGTATATATATTGCCAAAAGAGGAAAAATGGCAAACAGAGATTGAGATTATCAGAATGGAGGAAACGCAAAGCCTTGCTCCTTGCCTGTTCGATCCATTGCTAATTCTCTACCTACACGTCACTTTTAGTATAGAACAAACACTTTGTACCAGGTTTTGCCGGTTGATCTCTCTCTCATATGTTTGTATGTCTTTGATGGCATGTAGTTTCCTGCGGAGTTTAGCTACAGTGTTGATGAAGGTTCTGATAAATGAAGCAGGTTGAGCCCTGACTTCATCACCTGCTCTAGTGGACAGGCTCAATCACCCATCAACATTGCAAGTGGCGATCTTTGGTTGAACAATACATTGAAAAGCTTGGACCGAGCCTATGCATGGGTGGTTACTGCCACCCTCGTCAACAATGACGTTAATGTTGAGGTAGGAAGCTTTCTGATCCCCTCCTATACTTCTAGAAACGTTATAGTAATTCTGTGTGGTATTCAGCTATGAATCAAAATTGGGTTGTCAGGTGAAGATGGAGACTAGTGCTCGGATGCTTGTGATCGACGGCAGGAGCTATTCATTAGATTAAGTCCATTGGCATTCACCTGCCGAGCACATCATTGATGGACTCCAGTAATACTTGGTTTTAGCATCCTATCTTGTTCTTGCAATTATATCATCTTTTATATGACGTACATCGTTTGACTTATACGGATATGTGACAGAGCTTGACATCGTCCACAAAATTGCCGAAGGAGTCACCTCCGTTGTTTGCTTAATACACCATTATCAGGTTAGTTAGGTCTGACTTTTCTTACCGAGGTTCAAGTATATTATGGTGTATGTTTGCTCGGTTGTAGCCTCCTTCGGTATACAGCACCCTTGTTTGGATGTTACCTGTCCAACCTTTTCACTTTTTATTCAGTCGAGTTGAATGCTAAGATTGAATACCTAGCTAGTCTAGTTTATTTGACGTGTGTTCACAATCATTTTCGGATGATCCAGCCCCTATGGGATTTGCGACGTGTTGCCCTAGTAGCCTTAGGGTGCAAACCCTAAGTACATTCAACTTGCCCTTGGTGCAAGGACGACCTTGGGGTCCTTGCCCTACATTTTTTAGTTTTATGGTTTAAGTATGGGTGCAAAGGTGCCAACACAACACCCTTGCACTGAAATTTAAACTTTTCGTCCCTTTTTGTTTAGCGCAACTGCACCTTCCTAGCCCCTTGTACCTAGACCTAACTCACCCCTTTGCATGTGGTTTGGTTCAACAACAACGTGCCTAAATCTAGACTATGTTTTTTCGTGGTCCGACTTGGCAGTGGCCAACACAAATGTGCCCTCCCAGCGCCTTCACATTGGACTATTTTGTGCCTATAAATTGAGCCTCATTTCCAAATTTGTCACCCTTTGGCTCTTATTGCTCCGACCTTCCCTTCCTCCCTTTCCTTTCTTCTTCCTTCCTTTCCTTTCTTCTTCCTACCCAGCTCTTCTCAATGTCTCCTAAGCCCCTCCAAGCAAAGCTTAGCACCTAGGGTTGTAAGTCTTAGCGTAGGAACCCCAAGAGACCTCCCTTGGTCCACCTTGAAGTAAAAGTTTAACTTTTTTACCTCTACTCATTGTGGTGCTTGTTTGTTGTTTGTGCGTATTTGTATGTATTTTTCTAGTATTTTGGGCATGTAGCACTACTTGTTGAGACTAGATAGGTGTTAGAATCATGTCATTTTCATTAGTAGATTTATTGTTAAGAGTTTTACAAGATCTATATGCATGCAGAAGCACTATTTCGGTAGAAAATTAATATTTCATGTTGTAAGTTATATTTTTGCATGATCTTATTATGATTTTTACAAGATCTATATGATTACATAAGCATAGTTTCGGTACAAAATTAATGTTTCATGTTGTAATTTCTGTTTCTACATGATCATAGTCTTGCTATATTTCTAAGAGGTAGCATTGTACAAGTTTTTTGAGGCATGTTTTGTCTGATGTGGCCTGTATGAGCATGTATGGGTGTCAAAAGTGGAGAAAGATGGCGGCTTTACTATTTCTAGTAGCTTACCCACTACTTTTCCAATTTTTAGACCCTGTAATAAGCATTGTTTGAAAGCAATATATTGAATAATTGTAGGTTATGATGTTATCTATTTTGTGTTAAATCACAATGCTAAAATGACTTCATGAAGGGCTTGAACAAAACCTCATGTGCTTGTTATGTTGTTAATGTGTTATGTTATGCTCTACGATTGTGCTCCTTGGTGAGCTTGTTAAACAAACTTTAATAAAATCCGTAAAGATAATATAATGACTCACTACGTGTCTATTGGGAACATGTAAATTTTGGACTTAATTAAAAATCATTTATGTGGTTTGTCTGTTCAATGTTCTTGAGTGCATAGGAATGTAGGTGAAACCGTAGTTCTCTAATACATGACAATAAATCCAAAAGCCTAGTTGTTTATGGTGAAATTGTATGAAATTTCATCTAGACATTAGGTTGTGGCCTAGTAACATTACCCAAAGATTTGGGAGCCAATGGCACATTAGAATTTGTGGTAGAAATTTCCAAAGCAAAGGAATTCCAACACGCTCCAAAAATACCCTAGTCTAATGCCTCCCACTCCTAAATCCATTCATGCTCAAATATTTGGAGTTTGGACTTGAACTTTTTGACGATTGAAACACACAATGTTGGCTAATCCTTCCATTTTACCTAGGCCCATATGGAGTCTCCAAGCCCATGAACGAACCTTAGGAAAATCAGTGTGGTCCAGGAACACTACTCCCACCACCTTAGCCTGACCTAGTGGGCCTCATTTACCATGTTGAATGATGGGCCAGTAATACGTAATTTTTGTGTCTAATCCTTAAAATGTTAGAGCTCATCATTCTGAATTATAGCTCATGAGGATATTGTTTGTCCTATCTGAAAAATTGTCTAATTAAGACTGTTCAATATAACCCTAAGTGTGAGATTTTCCACTAAGTTTACTTGCAAAATCTTAATTAAGGTTAATGAAGTCTAACACTCCATGAAGCAAGATATTTGAGTTAATTAAGTGCTTTAGTGTTTTGTATGTGTTGAGGCCTTGCCTCATTTTGCATATCTATATGATTTGATTATAATTTGAGTTTCATCTTTTGCTAAGATACACGGGGTGAGCTTGCCAATCTATGACATGGTGATCCACTCATCTATGTCTGTAGGATTCTTTTGTTTCATCTTTACTCCTTGAGTGTCAAATTTTAATCAAGTTTTAGGTGTAGGACTGCATCGACAATGTTTTAGTGGATCCCTCAAATGTGGGGCTATTTAACCGAGTTTTCAATAGTTTAATAAAACTTTTCAAGACTGAGATCCCTTGATGAATTTCAAAGCTAAACTCAAGAAACAATATTTTACAACTCCCTGCCCAAGCCTATTACTTAAGAGTATGACGGTTTATGGTTTTACGAACATAAGACCAATGTAAGGGTAGTAAAAATTGCATTAGTACTCCTTTAAACCCTAAAGTAGTGCAATTTAAAAGGGCATTGTGTAACGCATCATATTTTTGAAATTTGTGGCACTAATTTAACAATGTTCCTATTGCCATCTGATTACCATGATGGGTGTTATATAAAGGTGTGAGCGCATAATACTTTATAAGTGTAAGTTTTTGCACACGTGCGCCAACCTGTTTTATACGAAATTTATTGCTACGTATGGCCCACCGAGGCTTTTCTAGGAACTGGGTTGGAACGACAGGCGACTCTAGATTCAGGGGTTTCTGCTATATCTGAACGCGAAGGAAAGGTCATTTATACCAATTCAGATAAGATTGTTTTATCAGGTAATGGAGACACAAGTATTTTAAGATTTTGCACAGTCAACAGAGTACCCATGTGCTAGTTTATAATATTGATAGTTATTTTGAAAATCAAACTTATTTCATTACTGATATTTTTTCATAAATCTATGTAGGTGAGGTCTCACGGTGTTGGCCGACTTTGGCGCATGGATTTGCGGCTGATGGTAGTGGCAAGGGCCCTGTATTATGATTATGTATTCTGTATTTAAACTATTTTGGGATGTATTATTTTGTGGGTATGTGCCCTAAATTTCATGAATTATGTATGATTCTGGATTTGGTTATAAGATGATTGTTTGCATATGAGTGTTTCCTTAGTTATTATTATTATTATTATTGTGCATGGTATTAACTTTGGGGCAAAGACTAACTATAGCCTACAAGGTGTGTAAGCTTCAAAGGCCTGAAACATGACGAGGAGCACTTAAGTTAGACGAAACTTATTTGGTCGAAACTTTGTGTGTGTACTAGAGAAACATAGGTTGGTAGAGCTTATAGTTCTTGCCGCGTGAAGACCTACTATTATGGTACGATGCCCTCACACTCGATGATGTCTCTGCATTTTAAACTCAGTTGCAAGGTACTTGGAATAGTTAACCATGACCTAGTGTTTGCTTTACAGCAATTTATCATCATTGAAAAATAAATTACCTAACCCAATCATTAGAACTAAGTATAAAAACTGAATTAAGCATTTGCATTTTTTAAAGCACAACCTCTTAGCTGTTTGGGGGCATTGCCTTCATATAGCTCAGAGTGATCATTACATATGAAAGTCACCCTCTTAGTTACAAAGGAAGTGTTGCCGCTTTTGTAGGTCAAAGTGCTCATTTAGGGGCCCTAAATTAATATCCTTTCCTATGTAGTATAATTCAGCATGCATTGTATGGAATTTAGTAAGGTATCCATCTTAAGCCTTCTTCAGGGGTTGAGATCCACTTCTAAAAAGTTTGTACATAGTAGTTTAATGAATAGTTTTCCAAATTATAATATCATGATTTAGTCCATTCTTCGGGCTAAATTAGGGTGTTATAATTTGGTATGAGTGCCTATTTCTTGAACTATTAAAACGGTTAACCTTCGGAATGCGATGTGTTTATGTGGATGTATGTTGTACAATATGATATGGTATGCTGTATGACTTTAAGTGTTATGTTCTGGTTAAACACCCAACCCATGAGCTGATCCATAGCCTTGCTAGAAGGTATGTTTTTCTATCTGTGCTTTGGCATTGGCTTGTTGTTAATCTTCTCTATGTTGTCCAGATTGACAGTTTGCTAGGCCATTAATTGCTAGACCAATGGTTGTCAGTCCAGTGTTGTTAGTTGAGCAGTCAAGATGGCAGAACGTCTACGTAGAGGTAGACTCTCACTCCAGTGCAGATTCTCACTGGCACTAGCATGTGTTAGACGATCCCACTTCTCACATGGGAACCGAAAGGGACCAACCGATAGTGTTAATCAAGGTGTTGGGTGGGGAGTAGCAAGCTTCGAGGGAGGAGTAGCTGCAAGCTAGAGAGGATCAGGAGCGATCCTGTGATGAGATGAGTTGACTATTGTTCACAGTCAAGGCGATGGTCCTAGCCGTGGCGAGATTGGAGAAGAGGCCTATGGAGGCAGAGAGTCCTGTAGAGACCTTTAGCTAGAGTGTGTGCCACCAAGCCATCGCCACTAGTGCAATTTCTCCGACATCCTCTTAGCTCCAACGGCAGTCGGGATGCATGAGATGCCTACACTAGGGATGCCAATGGAAGTGCCGCTCCCTAAACAGTCTAGTAACGAGTAGGCAGAGATGGCGAGGCCACAATAGTTTGTTGTTGGTGAGGGATTAGGTAGCTAGGGACAGGAACATCATGTCTATGAATGATGGGAGGTTGACCATTTTCTAAAGAACGGTGGACAGTTATTCTACGGGTGCACAGATTCCACGATGGCATTAGAGTGGATAGAAATGGCATATGGAGTGCTTACACTCATAAGCTATCCGCCGAAGCTCTAGGTACGTGTGGCCACCAAGGCCATGCAGCAGATAGGCAAGATATTCTGAGACTCTGCCATACTATGTACCTAGGGATCAGGCCCCTAGATCAGATTTCATGGGACTTGTTTTATATCTAGTACTCTTCAGCCATGGTTAGGAACAATAAGAAGTTCTTGTCCCTCGAGGAGAGAGAGGGCATGTCCATTGTAGAGTACCAGGTGTGATTTCTCAAGCGGGAGAGATTTGCATCATATTGATTCATGGGAGAGAGGGAGAAGACTGCCCAATTTGTACCTCGGTTGCGTGTCTATATCAGATCAGTGGTGGCCACATTCATGTGTTCAACATTGGTCGAGGCAACGATAAGGGTATTGGAGTACAAGCATGCACACGAGTCTACACTACCAGGCCACAAGCACTGCCCATACAAGGCATTAGGAACAAAAACACTGGGGTCCCCGCAATAAAGATGGAGGTCGAATGGTGGAGTGGCAATGTGTGTTGCCAAAAGACTACAAATCTAGAGGTTCCCTCATTAAATGTGATCATACAATCCTCCAGGACAACATGGTGGTAATTATCAAAAGCACCTAACTTACCCACAATGCCAAAGATACCATTAGGGTGCATGTCGGAGAGCCACCGATGTATCCTTTTCATGTGGCAAATAGGGCACCGTGCAACCAAGTATCCTAGGCTGCCACAATAACACAACAACGTCAGTAACAACACTAGCAATATCAGCCCCTGATACTCCCTATCAATATCAGCAACAATAGTACTGACCCTCACATCAGCAGCAATAGCAGAGAGGACTGCATACACTTCCACAAGGGCAACTTCTCACACCACCAGCCCAGCATCTAGGGCAGGATGGGAAAGGTGACTAGCAGCTGTGGATGCAACAGGGTAAGTGACAAGGTTAGCAAAGGCAGGCCAGTCTAGCTATACTAGAGATTGCATAGGCACCGAGAGAGGACATTAGGTAGGCTAGACAGATTTAGGGTGCCAGGCCAGAGGAGCAAGGTAGGATCTATGTTGCGATAGCAAAGGAGGTGGTTTAGAATGCCACCGTGAGCACAGGTATTCTACTTATCCATAATGCTCCTACCATTACATTATTTGATTATGGTAGCATGCATACTTTCATAGCCCAGACATTCGTAGATAGGATTGGCATGCTTGTAGAGGACATAGACTACGAATTGATCATTCGATTCTTTTTGGAGCCGTACTCACCCTGGAGTGTGCGTGAGCAGAGTTGCTGCAGTTATCCAGCAGTGCATTTTATTGTGCTTTGACTATCCTCT
Organism: Piper betle; assembly: GCA_033002965.1. Lineage (NCBI taxonomy): Eukaryota > Viridiplantae > Streptophyta > Magnoliopsida > Piperales > Piperaceae > Piper > Piper betle. The sequence goes on along the minus strand of JAURVB010013937.1, from coordinate 52,562 downwards.
TTATCTCCAACTTTTTGCCACCTCCGCTAGCCTCCCCAGGCTTGGTCAAGACCCTAGGGTTGTAGGTCTTAGGGTAGGAAGCCTTAAGAAATTCTTCTAGGAACTGGTTAAGGTAAAGGTCCCTCCTTTTCACCTTGTACTTGTATTGTATACCTATGTTTGTGTAGTTTCATGCTTGTGTGTGTGTGTGTGTATGTCTGTATTCAACACAACTAATTCTCATCCTTGCTTCCTCATAGGTTTTCACATCAGGCCCAGTCATTCCAGCTCAAGCTCAGTAGACATGAGATTACCCGGAGTGCCCCCATATGCCCACACTGCCATGGGAGACATTAGGATATCTGTCGGAGGATTACGCATGCATGCTTTACCTGCTATGAGTTAGGGCCTCATGCACCCGCATTCCCTAGGATGCCATAGGAGCAACAACAGCCACTGTATCAGCAAAGGCACCAATAGAATCTACAAAGAGGTTTGCTTGCACTGCCTCGGCAACCATTCCTAACTACACCACCAACTCACCCCCTCAGGCAGCAATTTAGGGATGGCCAACAGCCATGGACATAGAATGCATAATATGGTTAGTAGGGCTAGAGAGGACAACAGAGCTAGGCAGGCCTGGCAGTAGTGGATACGGCACATATATAGGGAGGATGTCAAGTAGGCAGATGGCTCGATAGATGACTGGATGTAGGCTACAAGACCAGAAGACTATGATTTGATGTTCACTGCCAGAGCCAAGGAGGCACTCTAGGATGACATAGTTATCATAGCTACCCTTCTTATTCACTCAACTCTAGCTATAGTATTATTTGAATATGGTAGTACACATACTTACCTAGCTTGAGCATTCGTAGATATGATTGGTATGTTGATAGATGACCTAGGACATGATTTATTTATGTCGACCCCATCTAGGGCCACTCTCATCACTGAAGCGTGTTTGAGAGACAATCATGTTGTCTTTTAGTGCAACACGCTACTGACCAATTTGTTGGTTTTTCTTATGGGTGAGTTCGATTCCATCTTTGGCATAGATTGGATGACAAGGCACAGATCATTGATTGATTCCTAGAAGAAGAAAGGTCAAGTCTATCTTTCACTCAATGAGAGAGTCATATTTTAGGGTCATCGCCTTCCAGAGAGTCCCGTAGTTGGTCAGAGAGGATGCAAGGCTTTGCTTGCCTGCATTGTAGCTACCAGGGAATAGACAATGTCAATTGCTTTAGACCTTCCTGAGATGTAGATACTTCTCATGCAATCCTTGAGGAGGCAGCAAAGTACCCACGTTACACAAACTAAACTCGCCATTGATGTGCTACCAAGTGATACAACGACTTCTAAGACATCGTACAAGATACCAACATTTGAGTTCTAGAAGCTCAAGAGCTAGCTTCAAGAAATGTGCAAGCGAATATTCATCTAGCCGAGTGACTTACCCAAGATGCCTCAATCTACTTGTGCAAAAAGAAGACCCATTGTCTTCTTGGGTATTAGGATGTGCATAGACTATAGCTAGTGAGCACGTCCATGACCCTACATTCAAGTAACAGTCATTGTTAGACATTGGCCGACCTACTTGTATATAGTCACTTGGGAGTTGGAGGAGGATGGCGTGGCGACATGAGGTATTAGCATGCCCTTACTCTTTGTGAGTATGTTATGTTTTGGTGAGTATTTCTTTTCGCGTGTGTACCCCTTAGATTAATTTCAAGGTCAAAATTTTCTTAATCAAGAGCAATTGTAAAACCCTGGCCTTTTGCCTGATGGAGTTTTGTGTCAGTTCGGTTTTGACCTAGATCGAGTGGTGTGTCTAGCTCATTTCGCCATCAGTTTATGCATTGCATGGTGTGATTGAGCCAAGGCCTTGCCTCCTCAAGTGTACGGCCAGCCCGGTTGATGTTACATCGTCACGGCTATTATTTTTTATTTTCTATCGTGTCAAGTCTAGTAAGGTTTAGGCATGTGTCCCTCTAGAATCTACATTGTTTCTATGTGTGTAGAAACTCTTTCGGTCAATCCTTGTTGCTATAGGATTCTAGGTGTGCATGAATTGCACCCAGCTCAAAGGCGTCATGCCAGTGCCCTTGCGCTAGTGCCTTTGAGTTTTTCTAGGACGCAATGGTGCCCACCAGCGCCCTTGTGCTTAAAAGTTGACCCAACTCTTGCATGTAGTTTGGTTCAAGCATTCTATCCGGCATGGTTTGTGTTTTCTGGCTTTCCATTCTAGGCTTGTAGAGCCTAGCACAAAGGCGCTGGGAGGGCGTCCTTGCACTGGAGTTTTTTCCCTTATCTATAAAAGCTCCCCTTCTCCTTAACTTTCTACCCCTTTGCTCTTTGTTCCAAGCATAGCCTCTTCCTTCTCTTCTCCACTTCTTCCACTACCCCTTCTAGCCCCTGCAAGCCCACCCCAATCCCCTTGAAGCCTTAGAAGTAGAAGGTCTTGCAGTACGAAGCCCCAAGAAACCTCCTCCTAGCCCCTTGTGAGGTAAAGGTCTCACCTTTATCCTCATATCCAAAGTTTGTGTGTTTGTTATCTTGTTGTTGTGACATAGTTTTATGTTTATGATATTTTATTCATATAGATATCTGGCTTAAGAGGATTTAGAACTTGGTTTCGTTATGATTGGTAGGACTGCTAATCGAGCGAACTGGCTCGTAAGCATTTAGCATTCATCTCGGCTCGACTCGATTCTAAACTTGATATTTAAATGCTCGACCTCAAACTCGATTCCTACGAGTTGACTTTGAGCAAGGCAATGTTCGACTCAACTCGACCTAATTATAACTCGAACTGGATTCGAACTCAACTCGATAATATAATATAATAATATACATAGTATCATTTGCCTACTCAAAATACATTTAAAATCATAAATAAATCTTTTTATTGACTATTAATTGAAATTCTAAAAATAATTTCATTATAATAAAAGAACAAAAACCAATTTTAATAAGCATGAGTTTGCTACCTGTAGAAAATCTCTGCCACAACAATTTAATTGTTTATCACGACTTAATTAACTAAAATCATAAAGTTAACAAAATATGCATTCTAAGAGTTATATAAGAGACAGATCATCAAAAACATGCATAAGATAACCAAAAGATTTAGAGTTCATTACCAAGATAAAAATACATATATAAAAATATCATACTTATAATTGGGTTCTTACATGATTCGGCATCCATCAAAAAGCTCATGTGTAAAACCCGTGACTCGAGTGAGAGTTTACATTAGCAAACCAGTCAATTTAACTATCAGTTCGAGTCAAATCAATTTCATGAACCATGAGCTGACCCAAGGCCAATTGTGAGTTATGAGCGATAAAGGTCAAATGTAACTAAGTATATGATGATAATGCTGGAAAGATGATAAGAAATGAATTATCAGAGTACTTGAAAGTACGTAGTATGTTTTTCTTATGTATTTGATATTAGAATTCTTTTTAGGCTGAATAATGCATTAGGATGTGTTATACGGAAGTTTGGGTGGGTTATTAGTTATAGAATATGTCAATGTGGTGTTATAGTATGTATTATATTTTATAGGATTTTCCCTTTTTTGGATTTTTTAAGGATTTATTACGAATTAGTTATTACTTTTAACTCGAGTCAGAGACGAATCAACTTTTATTTATGATATCGCCACCGACCCATTTCTTACCGCACCCCCCCAATGATGCTTCTCATTCCTCCCAACCCTTGACTTCTTCCTCCTTTTCCATCCCCAATGCCGCCTCCAGCCGTTGTACCACTGCCGATCGATGCCACCGGTCTCTACCAGAACATCACTAACCATTTTCCCTCTGTCCGGCTGTCGTCTGGTCTCCATGACATGATGAAGCTACTGCGACTGTGCCCCGCTCTCATCACCAATCCCACCGCTTGCAACTACCGCCACTGCCATCAAGTCGCCGCCTCGATGTCATCGACCCTCCAGTGACCTTCCCCAACAAGAGTGGAGCCTAGCGCTACCCATCTTGACCGGATCTCGTCACCCCACCACCGACTGCCCCTGCTTTGCCCTTTTTCGGCGAGCTGCCACCTCCACCAACCTTGTCGATGTCGTAGATGTATCGGGCTCACCAAGCTGGTGCCAAAGGTACCCTATACCAATGTCATCCCAGTGGTAGCCACCACCGGTCATAGTTGTCGAAAAACTGCCGAAATTGTGACTATGATAGACTAATTTATTGATAGAATATTTTGTTAATTTTTAATCTTTATAAATGTATATTTTTTTCAAAAATGGTCAACTTTTGAGCTCACAAACGAGATGGTATCGAGCACACAAACAAGCTAGTATCGAGCTCACAAACGAGCTCGTTTCAAGCTCCCAAACGAATGAGTTGGTTTCGAGCTCTTAGAATTTAATAGTTTAAGCATATTCAAGCTCGAATCGAGCTCGAACAGTATCAGAAATATTTGAGTCCATTTCGAGCATTTATGGTCAAAACTCGTTCGATCTCGAGTCGAGTTCGAACAAACTTCGATGCTATTCGAGTTGAGTTCAAGCACAAGGTGAGCTTGGCTCACTCACTCGTTTAGCAGCCATAATGATTGGATGTGCATTAAAATAGATATGATTTTTCCCAGTTACGGGTGTAGATCTATGTACTATCGTGGTATAAAATTCATATCTCATGCTAAAGATCTTATTTTTGCATTAGGATTTCCTTGAAATGTTCATAAGGAGTAGAAATACAAGTTGTATGAAGCATGTTTTGTCTAATTATGTATGTATGAGCATTTATCGAGGCAAAACTTGTGAAAGGTGGTGGCTATATTGTTTTCGATAGCTTACCGACCACTTTTCCCTATTTTTACAACTTTTTTTAAAGAACTATTTGGATGAAATATTTTGCATGATTGTAGCTAGATGTTACCTATTAAGTGTTAAAATATCATATTAAAATGACATCATTAAAGGCTTGAACTAAACCCCTAAATACATTGTGTGTATGCTGTGTTGTTGATGTGTTATGCCATGATATGAGATTGTGCTCCTTAGTGAGCTTGTTAAAAGAAGTTAATAAAATCTATAAACATTACCTATTAACTTAATAATTGTCTACTGGAAACATGTAAAGTTTGAGCTAAGTAAAAAATCATTTAAATGGTTAGTTAATTAGTTATTGTGAAGTGTACAGGAATGTAAGGTGAAACCCTAGTTCCCTAGCTCTGTTTACAAAATCCCAAAACCTAGTTGTTTAGTCGTGAAAATCAATGAAGTTTCACCCATTCCTTAAGATATGTCGTAGTAACATCACCCTAAAATTTGGGAGCCATTGGCTTGGTTTACGGTAGAAATTTCCAAAGTCGAGAAAGTCTAGCCAGCTCCAAAAATAACCTAGTTTGTGCCTTCCACTCCTGAGTCCACCCCCAATACTTGGAGTTCGGACTTGAACTTTTACAAGATTCAAGCCCGCGATATTGGATAACCCTCAATGTTTACTCAGGTCCATTTGGAGTCTCCAAGCCTATGAACAAACCTTAGGAAAATTGATGTGTGGCCTAGGAGTACTGTTCCTAGCACCTCAGCCTGATCTTAGTGGGCCTAGTCTACCATGTTGGCCCATAGGCTAGCATTTGGTAAAATTTGCGTCACACCTTTAAGATGTCATGACTCACTAGTCCAAATCTTAGCCATTTGGATGTCGTTTGGCTCATCCAAAAAATTGTCCAATTAAGCACATTCGATAAAACCCTAAGTATTAGGCTTTCCACTAAGTATACTTGTAATTTTAAACCCTAATTAAGCTACTTAATGGGGTTTAATATGTCATTATGCAATATAATTAAGTAATTTGGGTATTTTGGTGTTGTGCTTATGTGGAGGCTTTGCCTCATTTTTCGTGCCATGTTGATCGTGGTCAGGGTTTCCTTTTCACTTCTTAGGACACGCAAAGTGAGCTTGCTGAGTTATGACAAGAAGCTCGACTCTTCCACTTGTGTAGGATCCTCTGCTTCATCTTTTATATGGCTTCGTGAGTGAGATTTTTCAAGTTTTAGACGTAAGACGACATCGGCGGTGTTTTATCAGATCCCTTTGATGCCAGTTCATTTAATCAAGTTTTTCCACAGTTTAACAAAATTTTAAGGTTAAAATATCTTGATGATTTGCGAACTCAAAATGTAGAAATTGTATGACATAAGCCCCTACCTATGCTATTATTATATAATATATACATGTGAGTGTGATAGATTTCCCTTTTGAATGCTTCTCACTCTTCAAAAGTCCCTGCTAGCAATAAAACTATGGCCATGTGGCTAATGACATTTTGGTCATGTGCCTTGCACCATTGAAAGATTCAATTTTTGGTCTGGTGTAGCCGTTGTTAATCTGGTGCCAATTATTTGTGTGTTAAGTGGTTGTGATATTCTTGGTCTTTCAGTAAATTTTGCTTGGGTAATGAGACACCCATCAACCAGTATTGTTTTACGGGTAGTTATTTAGACTAGTGATCAACTTGTTTGATTACTGACGATTTTTCTATATTTATATAGGTGGGTATTCGTATCATATGCTGAAGTAGGTGGATGAATTGAGAAGCTCATGGCGGGGGATGGTACCATGTGGTTTTATTGTGCTATGAGTGTCATATCAGACTTATGTATTTGGGGTGTTGCTCTTATGAATTCTTGATTTGATGTATTCTAGGAGCTACAGGACTGTGTTGTATTCTGATTTGGGCTAGGTGCCTTAGACCTTGCTATAATGCATGTGGATGTGGTAAGTGTGATTGTGTGCCCATGCATTATTTTATTATTATACGATCGTCGTGCACGGTATTAACTTTGGAGTACTCAAACAATCGGCTATAGGGTGTGTAAGCCTCAAAGTCTTGAAACATGACGATGAGCATATCAAGTATGCTAGACTTATTTAGTTGCAATTGTGTGTGTGTTAAAGTAACGTAGGTCGAAAGAACTTATGATTCATACCGCATAAAGAGACCATGTGAAGACCGACAGTTACGGTATGATACCTTGGTACTCGATGATATCTGAGGGGTATGTGAAACATGAAACCATAATTTGGTGTTTACATTACCGCAATATCATCAACATCCAGTAATAAGATGCCTAACCCAATCACTGGAATTAAGTTTAAAAACTAGATCATGCATTCCAAAAATTTTAAGCTCTTAACTGCAATCAGGGGTATGCCTCTTCTGTAACTCAAAGTGATCAACTGCATTGTGTAACTAACTTCTTAGTTGCTAAGGAAGTGTCACCTCTTCAATAATTCAGTTAGTAGCTCATACATATAGTAGTATAATCAGCGTTTTGAGGGTTGAGATCCACTTCCGTAATGTTTGTATGGTAATTTTAACGAATAACTTCTACATTATAACATCGTAATTTAGTCCGCCCTCGGACCGAAAAATAAGGTGTTACAATATCTATGTTTGCATACGGCAGCATGTGTGCTCAATTATTTGAATAAAATGTTTCCTTTCACAAAACAAAGAGAAAGTTAAATAAAGCACTCATGCAAACGTGGGATTAAAGCTTTTTGAACAGTTAACTAATTTTTAAAAGTTTTGCCACTATAATTTCTTTGTCGTTTAACCAATCCTGAGAGATCTTTGAAATATGACTAATTTTCCATCAATCAAATAAAGTGCATAATACGCGAAACCAATATTACAATTTCTAAATTCGTTTATAGAAGTCGAAATTTAGTTCATCCTTTTGAATGAGCCCATGCAAATTTATTTGAGAACATATGTTTCAGGATTTATAGTTATAAGTACAATTATTAAAATTTTATTAGCATATTGGTAGGAAATAATATAGCCTTCAGCTGCTATTGTTTCAATTTGAAACTGGCGAGGCTTTAACTAGTTTCACGATTTCTTATTTTGCAAAAATGCTGTTATTGGTTTATATTCCATTTTAATGGGAACCATAAACATCACATCAAAATTGTAAATTAAGTGCAGCACAGAGGCATCTCTAATTTCTGGGTCGTCGTCGCCACCCAAAATCGGAGGACAAATGAGAACTTCAATTATGCACTTTGATTAGAGGTGGAAGATACGGTAGCAAGATATGTGGTTTTTCAAAAGTTGAGTCAGATACAATTTCTTGTTACGTTCTAATCACCTTTGTTTTCCAACATCTACATGCATGGCTAGCTTTGTTGATAAAAATGCTCCCAGAAAAGTTTTTGGCCGCGAACACACATAATGCAAAAAGTAACTGCTTTTTTGCATGGAACACAACTAAGCATGTCAACGATGGACGGAAAATTAAGTAGGGATGAGCTTCAAGTTTCTCTCCATAAAGCATCACGAATCAGTCGACAACCTCTTCGGAGGGTTTTTGGAACTAGATGTCAAATACCAACCCAACCCAGCAACAGCAGTTATCACCCCAGCCAGAACAGCATAGTTTCTTTCCTTGTTTGTAGAAACACCAGTGGCAGGAGAAGCATGGTTGCTAGGCTTTGCAGCATCACTTGCTGAACCTGTTGCAGTTGTTGCAGGTTCTCCAAGCTTTGCGCCCTGAAAACAACATGAAGGCTAATAGGCGACATGTCCCCCTAGTGGAATCACACTTGCATCTAATGTAAGCCTAACATGAGAGGCACTTTATCTGAGGCGTGCAAACAAATAGCTTCTGGCTATAAGAACAATGAATGCAGTTAGCATGTCATATAGTTTGCTTGCCCTGAAGGAATGAGCTTCTTCAGAGAGGCTTTCCAATTATCCAATTATGATAACCTGCCTTTTAACTCTTTTACTATGGTGACTTTAACTAATAAGCTTCATAAAGGTGAATGAATTAGCTAAAGTTGCATTCTCATACCTGGCGTGCAAGCTTCTCCAGTTTCTCTTTCTCCATTTTCTGAAGCAGAAGAAAGAAAATTATCATCATAAGGGCCGTGAATAACACAACTGTCCTTCAACAATACAAATCAAAAACAAGTTGTATATGAACAAACACACGCAGGACAATGTAAAAGTTACCATACTATCAAAGGCAATGTTAAGTGATTAAAACAAACCGAGACACAACCAAATGATTAGCAATTACAAAAAGATATCAAATAGTCCATCATTTCAGAACCTACCAATTCTCACAAACATTTTTACAAGCGACACTATAAATTTCAATAAAAAACATTTTACATGCCACAATGATGCAACCTCTTTTCAAATAGCTTGCACAATTCTTTTAATAAAAGCAATTCAAAAGTAACAACGTAACGATGGATATCTTTCTTAGCAACTTTGATAAAAATTAGGAGTCAAGGAAAGCAAAGTTCAATGCAAAGAAAGTCTTCAATGAAAAATTATAAGAACTAAATTCTCATATAGTCTCATGCACAGCAGCACCAAGAGGAGGATAAAGCCAGTAGAAGATATACATATAGTAGTAATAGCATCTAGAGGCAAACATAGAATAAAAAAAGGTGAGGTAGTTGAAAATATAAAATAGTATTAAATTATAATAAAAAATGATCATAAGCATCCCAGAATAAACCAAAAGCAGCAATTTAGAGGGGAATAATCATACCAGAAGCTGGATAGTCCAACATTGACTCATCCTGAAGGCCACTTAATAAACCCTAAATGACCAGCAATGCAATTACCAATAATGCAAGCAAATGAAATTCTTGAAATATATTGTCATTCTGAAGCCTCAAATATCTGAACAATAATCTAAAGACATCCCATCCGATTGAACATCCAATAACAGGGACATTCACAATTCACACAAAAATCTTTGTCAAACTTTCAAGAACAACACAACAAACGAGGTGGAAAAGCCAAAACATATTTCCAAGTTGACATCAACACACTGACAGCTCGTCACTCCAATGCCCCAAGGCTCCATTGCTCATCTCGATGGCAGCTTCATAAACCACAAAACCCTAGGACCACCAGAAACCGTACAAGAACACACAAATAGATTCTAATCCAAACATAGACAAACTAAATATCTGCACTTTCACCCTTAAATACCAAAACAATAAGCCCACCATCCTATCACCCAATCGATCATTTAATAACAAACCCTGCCAATCACATACAAACTCAATACAAGGCATTAACAGCCAAAATGCAGAAACCATTAGTACACAACAGATTACAACATCTAGTCAGACAGACATACCCAAAATTTCATCATCAAACCCCTAAGCAATATAATCTATGTAGCCAACAACAAACGCCACACAATTTCAGCATAATAAAAAAATAAAAAATAAAAAAGTAAAACCCATTAAAAAGCTACGGTTTACAAAATCCAACCTACACATACATACAAAACAAACCCATATAAAAGAAACACAACAATACCCAGTTAGAAAAAAAGCAACCAAATATTGTATCAAAGAGGAAACATTGGGGGTTAGACCTTGATGTAGACATTCTCGGCGGCCTTTTCCTCCTCGGCGAGGACCTTGCCGCCGGTGGAGAGCCTGCGAGAGACGTACCTCGCTGCGATCCTCGCCGCCATTTCCAGCAGTAGAGATTGTGCTTGCTTGCTTGCTGGTTGGTGCTTCCTCCTTTGACCTTTCTTTGTCTACCGGGAACAATGTCGGAGCGTTCCAGAAATGGGCCTTATGGGCCTTCTTGTTCCGGCGTCACGAACGTAGGCTTTGGTATTGTAGCCATAGTGTTTCACTATCAAATTCTAGATGCTTGTCGGCCTGACCTAGAACAATTCGAATTGGGTAGGGTTTAGGCCTTCTTACTATTTTAATTAATTTTATAAATAGTTGTTTAATTAGAAATTTTCTAAAAATATGATTTTTGTCATGACAACAATTTTCATTGAGTATTTAATTAAATATTGATCACAAAAAATATTTTCTATATCTAATAAAATATTTTATTTATAAAATTTAAATATAATTGATTTTAATTTCACCCTCCCAAACTAAATATACCCTACATTCACTACAAATTCAGTCTCATAACCAATATGGTATTTAAAAATTTGAGTGTAAGTGTGAGAATTGGGGGATTTGAGGTGAGTTGGAGCCTAAGGATGAGTTGGGATATTTGGTATCTATATCCTATTTGCATTAAAAATACATAAATAAAGAGTGGTATACCAACTGTAACTATAAAGGATTCAAAAGGGTTGGCCGAGGTGTAAGAAAAAGAACTGCCTTCAACTTCAAGCACTTTTATATAGAAATCCGAATTAGTTTTGGATCAAATGCTAGTTTAGACTCTTAGGACATATATAATGAGACACTCACAATTCGGCCCGAACCTTGATCGAATCATGATATTATAATTTGAAAAACTATTCGTTTAACTACTTATTAGACTTATATTGCAAAAGTTGATCTCACCCCTTAAGAAAGCTTAAGAGAGTAACCTCACAAGACTTATCAGATAATGCACACGAGTCATTCTATTGTAAGAAAGCTCTTACACTTATGGCTCTTAAAATAACATTCCAAATTACAAGAGAGGCAGTGTAACACCCCAAATCCGGTTCACGCTCGTGAACCGAACCGGCATGTTACAGGCCCCGGTTAGGTCGGCTAACCCGAACCTAACTCGTGCGGATCCAATCCCGGCGTCTTAAGATGAAGATCTAACTTGCTATATGTATGTATGAATGCATAAAACCCTATCAGGATACTACATGGATAACATGCAATTAATTTTCACACCAACACAATTACAATCAAAATTTTGCAATAAACACGACAGGGTCTCCCCTAAAAGTGCAATTATGGGCCCACCCTGTCAAAATAATATATATGTATAAATATATACACATGCATCCATGATTTCATTCACACAAAATCTAATATATTAGGAATTCATTCTGAAGCTGGGGTTTCAACCCACTACGCTTCCGCTGCGCATCTCTGATCATGTTCACATTCTGTCGTGTCTTAACATTTAATCATGTCACATCATCGTGTCTCAAGCATTTAATCATATCTTAGCATTTCACAACATTCACAATATAATAGCATCATAAATAAAATATAAACACTCAATCAACTGACATGTGTGCAAGCGACTACAGTGCTCCTCCGTCCAAGCTGGCTTCATGCAACTCGTGATTATTACCTACATATAGTATAAAAACACGTCAGTAACAAGTGTTACTGGTCCGAAAAATAAAATAACTATAACAAACTGGCTATGAGAGCAAACTCTCATCTGAAAGAAAACCATATACTTCCTCAAGAACACTCTGAAGGGCACTACTGAGGAGCCACTGGGCTGCAGACCCGGTAGCATCCCGAACTTACTGCTCTGCTGCTGGTACTGTGCTACTCTCAGCACTTCTTTTTCAGTACTTCTCATGAAACTTTATCCTAAGCCCTCTCCGAACCTCCATATCTCTCCTGGCCTTGAGCACGAAGGCCGAGTACTCTCAGGCAGTCGCCTTTAGTACCCTTTGAACCACAAGTCCGGACATGCGCTGTACTAAACAGTACCCGTAAACCTCCACGTTCTCCGGGTGTGAGGAACTCAAACGCGGAGTTGTCAGGATCCCTCGGGAATGGAACAGTCCGCTGGCACTAATCCAGAGCCCGCTTTGACTGTCACGGCATCCTCTGCATGGTACGTGCAGTCGGTTTCTCCATCTCTCGTCTCACTGAAAACTCGATAAAACTATATATATAGGCCTGGGAAGGGATTCATATAATAGGCCCGAAGGCAACTTGTGGTGGATCTTGTTTTCGAAATCATCCTCGAGGGATCTCATCCTCGAGGGGTTATTAATCCGGAAAATATTCGATTAAATGGCCCGAGTTAAGTGGGATCCAATAAAACGCCACTTAACCCGTCCTGCAAATAATAAAATAAACATACAATAGAAGAGCGTAAAACAAGACGAGTCCTAAACGGACCTGGTAGAAGCTCCAAGCGTGTCATCGCGCCTAGGCGGCAAGCTCCTACTCCGTACCTACACATCAAAACTAAATACTAACGCCCGCTAACTAAATGATGCATCAAACTCGTTATGATTAAACACGCTCACAATACAACATCTACCACAACAATCAACAATTATATAACAATAATTATGAAAGAAATTCTAACTCCTATTCATACCAATCTTATCGTGTTTTTCTAAGTTATGTCGTAATAACTTATCATGCTCTCATTAGATCACTTACTATTTATTCGCAATCACTCAAATCATACAATCATCCCTTTACTCATAATTAGACATTACTCATGACGGTTAATCAAATCTAGCATACTGTGCTAACATTCATCATGACAACTAGTTAATTCTAGCATGCTATGCTAACAATCATATTCAATTTTAAATAACTCAATCGGAGGTAATTATACCTCACGTCGTCGGCAATCGGCGACGGCTAGGGTTCCATCGCGCGTCTCGGAGCTCGAATTCGGCGCTCCTCGGCGTCCGACGTTCGATCGGGCTCCACTGGGTGAGCCCCACAGAAGATCCGGTGGATTCCGGCGAATCCCAGAAATTCCGATTTTTCGGCGGTTTTCCGGCAGCTACTGGCGGTTTTCCGGCGGCTTCCGGTGGTTTTCCGGCGACAATCGCCGGCGGCGTCTACTAGTCGGAAAGGGGTCGTGTTGGGTACCCTCGGAACCGGCTCGGCGAGCCCGACTCATCTATGACCTCAGTGTGGCCAATGGAGGCGGCGGCTCGCCGGAAAACGGCAAAACAGAGGCCGGCCGTGGTGGTTGCTAGATCCGGCCGGCCACGGCGGCAACAGCCTCCGCTCCGGTCAGGAAGCGTCACTGGGTGGTCGACGGTGCTGAGGCGACCACCTGATCGTGGTGGCGATGCTCGCCGGCGGCGGAATCGGCGACGCGACCGCAACGCGGCCGCGGCGTCGCGGCGTGGTTTCCTCGCGTCGCGGCGGTCCGATGGGGGCCGGACCTGGTCGGGGCGGCAGGGCGACGCCGTGGCCGGGCTGGGCGGCGTCGATCGGCGGCCAGGCGGCGCCGGCCGTGGCGGCGGTGGCGCGCGAACAGGGGCGGCGCGGCGAGGGTTTGGGCGTGGGGGAGAAAAGTCGGGGTGAAAAATTAGTTGGGTGGCAAACTCGTAAATAATACTTGACTCGTCTCCGTCTCGAGTCAAGTATCATAACTAACTCGTATTAAATCCTAAAAAAATTCATAAAAATCGGGAAAAATCCCGTAAAATCAAACAACAACAAAAAAATTATAATGGTATGCTCTAGAACTATCAACCCACCCAAACTGCCCGAACGCGTCCTAACGCGGTAAACGGCCTAATACTAATTCTACGATCCACTATATATAAAAATAAAAAAAAATGACTGGCATACTCTCATATATCTGATAACTCATTCTGTTCTGCTGTGTTCATGACGTTATCATCATATACTTGGGTACGCATGACCCTCATAGCTCATACACGCGACTGGCATTGGCTCGGTACACGTGTCCTGAAACTGACTCAACTCGAAAAAAATAACGGTCGACCCGACCGGTTCTAAATATAAAACCCTAACTCGAATCGTGGGTTTTACAGGCAGCACCTCCCTAACAACAAAGATGGTGACATTACAAAATGCGCATGGTCACTCCAAACTACACGAAGGCAATACCCACAATGCAACTAAAAGGTTGAACTTTTTATAATTTGGATGTATGGTCTGGTTTTTAAACTTAGTTCTAACTTTTGAATTATGTAACTTATTCTTAGATGATGATATAGAACTTAGTAAAAGTAACATAAGGGTCGTAGTTACTTGTTCCATAGCAACCAGAAATTTAAAATACATGGGCATTCTTCAAGTGTGAGGGCATTATATATGTGGGATTCTCAACTAAGCCCCGCATCTAATACTTACTTGGATAATATCTTGTTTATAGCTGGGAATAGACTATAGATCTTTAACTTAGTTAACCACGACTATAGATTTTTAACTTAGTTAACCACTTTTTAAAAAATGACTTAGGCACATTACATTGTACTTTGAAGTGGGTCGTTCGTTATAGTTGGTATCAGAGCTTCCTTGTTCTGTATTAGATGGTGGGTTGGACTAGGGTCGTGGGTTAGCACTAGCAACGGGCCAAGTGTACAAATTTTGGGGGCAAAATTTCTTAAAGGTGGGTGGATTGTGAGATTTCTCAACTTCGTCCCACATCTAATACCTACTGGGCTAAGATCTTGTTTATAAGTAGGAATGGACTATAGATCTTTAACTTGGTTAACCATTTTTAAAGAAATGGCTTAGGCCTATTATATTGCACTTTGGGCCGGGTCATTACAATATCCTAACACTCGATCTTCACGAAGTAAGAACAGTAAGATCCTCCATCCACGTTACTTCAAGACTCACGCACTTGCAACCAAATATGTTTAGTGCACCTTAAATGCTCAAACATCAGCTTCGAGTGTAATACCCCATTTCGGTTCACCCGTGAATTGAAACGAAAAAGCTACCAACAACCAAATAGTTCGCTAATCTACTTGATTCTATTAAGCCAACCCGGATCTTGCCTCGACGTCTCAAGATGGCGATACAAGCAATCAATGTATGGATGAGATGCTTAGGTTCTAACGTTGTTCTAGATGTATGCTATGAAAGTGCAATATAGACAGAGCAAAAAGTTTAAAGAAAATTTCTATTTTTGAAACAGAACGAACAGTCTCTTGTAAAAGTGCAATATGGACCACCTTGTCAACAACAAGTAGTGCATATTTATATCAATGAAAATATAAAATGAAGTCAAAACACAACATTTCCTTTACATTCTAGTTATCATGACTTTCTTCATCTTCTGAGCAGAGTCTAGACTCCGTTGTTCAACTTGTTCATTTCTATTCACAGTTTCATTCCCATGCAAAACATTTATTCATTCAGAGAATGGCATTCAAAACATTCAACACTCATCATCATCATTACACTCGGGAGGTACTTGTGTGTGCAATTTCAGTGTTGCTCCTCCGTAGTCCTGACAACATTTATTCTTCATTGTTCTCACCTACATAGATAATAAAAAAACTGTCAATAACTAGCGTTACCGGTTCAGAAATAACTAATAACAAACTGACACAGGAGAGCTGACTCTCGTGTTGAATGAAAACCTCATTATTCTTCCTCATAGGATACCTCATAAATGCAATAACTAGGAGTCGTCAACCATACACGACACCCTTCCCTTTCTATCTCATCTCATTCATGGCCACTTTAAACTATCCCTTGCATGGGAAAGTCATTCTCTATTCTTTCAGCCCTCTACATCCTTCATATCACTCCTAGCCCTGAGTGTAAAGGCTGACTACTCTTAGGCATGCACCTTTAATACCCTTTGAAACCATAAGTCTAGACATGTACTATATAACAGTACTCGTAAACCTTCACACTTCTCCAAGTTTGAGGAACCTGAAGGTGGAGTTATCAGGATCCCTCAAGAATGGAACAAATGCTCACCAATTTCAAAGGTCACTTTGATTAACACACACCCTATCTCAAGTCACAGTCGTCAGTTTACCTCATCTCACATCTCACTGCAAACTCGAAAAACTACATGTATATAGGCCTGAGTAGGGATTTTAATATAATAGGCCCAAAGGCATCATGATCTGGATCTAAGTTTTCAAAAACAAAATCAAGGGATCTCATCCACAAGGGTTATTAATCCAGAAATTGCATAGGACTAAATGGTCCATGTGGAGTGGGATACAATAAA
Source organism: Piper betle (assembly GCA_033002965.1). Lineage (NCBI taxonomy): Eukaryota > Viridiplantae > Streptophyta > Magnoliopsida > Piperales > Piperaceae > Piper > Piper betle. Next base: position 35,910 of record JAURVB010013937.1, on the reverse strand, counting down.
TCCACTACTCGACACATCCACTTATATCAAAACACAATAGAGTATAGAAGTCAAACTAGAAGTGTGTCTTAAACGGACCTGGTAGAAGCTCTAATAGTGTTCATGCACCTAAGCGGCGAGCTCCTACTTCATATCTACACATCAAACTAAAAGCTAACGCGTGATGCATTCACACATCCTATAGCGTACACACATCAAGACACACTTACATCACTCACACATCAATTCATATAAGATTTTCTACGCTTCGTTGCATTAGATTACGATACTTGCTTAATTTACTTAATTAGTTCCCTAGCATTCATTTTAATAAAATTCAATCAAGTAATTCATATTTTTTTATTACAATAAAATAGTTAACATGTCAATCCATCAAATCCAATCATGTTGTACTATTAATTATCACATTTAAGAAATTAATTCAGAGTTAATTATACCTCGCATCATAGAAAATCGGCTACGGCTAGGGTTTTGTCGTGCTGCTCAAGACTCGAATTCGGCACCCAACATCCGATGTTCGATCAGGTACGATTGGATGAATTCGATGGAAGATCCGACCACTTTCTGGCGAGGTAATCAAGGCTATGAGTTAGCACCAGCTCGGTGAGCTTGACCCAATGGTGGTAGTGGTGAGGATGGCAACGGCGGCAATGAGTCGGCCGAGGTCTGTCAGCTAGTCCGTTGCCCTCAGTTGGCTTCGGCGGTGAAGCTGGGTATGGGGGAAATGGTCAAGGGTCGAAGGGGGAGGCGTCGGTGGCACGGACGCAACAGAGCAGCAAGAATGGCGGCAAATTGACTCTGGGACGGGTGGCTTGATCATGCGGCATTGGGGCATCGTGGAGACCGGATAGCTACCAGGAAGGTGGGGGACAGCGTAGCAGCAACACTCAGGCGGGGCTCATCAGCTTTGATCAGCCGAGGTGCTAGGTTGGGGGGTTTTCGACGGTGAGGGTGTGGGTTGCGTCGAGGGTTTGGGGAGAAGAAGGTCAGGGTGAGGTCTCAGGGCTAGTCTTGTAAATAAAAGTTAACTCAACTCTGACTCGAGTAAAAAATAATAACTAACTCGTAATAAATCCTTTAAAAAATCCAAAAAAATAGGGAAAAATCCCATAAATCATAATATACAGCATAACATGACAATGACATATTATATAACTAATAACCCACCCAAACTGCAATGTAACATGTCTTAATGCATTATTCAGCCTAAAAATAACTCTACGATGAAATACAAAAAAAATTCCTACTATCATATACTCTAATAACTCATTTTTCATCATCTTTCTGATGTTATCATCATATACTTAGGTACACCTAACCCTCATAGTTCATATCTCACAGCTGGCCTCGACTTAACATGCGGTTCATGAAACTGACTAGACTCGAACCAACGGTTAAACCGACTGATTCGCTAATGTAAAACTCTGACTTGAGTCACAGACACTGAAACTCTAGGGCTTAAGCAAACCCTGTAGAAGGTCATTAGTTAATAGTCCAGATTAACTACCCTATATGGAATGTTACTTAAATAAAACATAATAACATTCAACACACATCATATAAAGTAGAGTTGTAACCCACACTTGAGATTATTACACATCATAACCTTAAGCCCACATAAGGGATCATATTACATTTGAATTGCATCACAAAAATATATAACAATTCATAAGCAACATGGGAGAACAGTAGGTACACCCACCATGAGCCACCTAATCTTCCACCATTGTCAGTCAACGTTAAGGAAATACTCCTGCATATATATAGGAAAAATGTAACGATCCCCCAAAGTGCAATGTAATGGGTCTAAGTCATTTTTTAAAAGTGGTTAACCAAGTTAAAGATGTACAGTCCATTCTCACTTATAAACAAGATCTTCTCCCAGTAGGTATTAGATGTGGGACTAAATTGAGGGATCTCACAATCCACCTACCTTAGAAAATTTCATCCCCGAAATTCCTACATTTGGCCCATTGTTAGCCCCATCCTACGACCTTATTTTGGCCCATGACCGGCAGCCTAGCCAACGTCTCTAGCCCAGCCCACCATCTAACAAATAATTAGGTTGCTATGATACCATTTATAACAACCCGACCCAAAGTGCAACATAATAGACTAGGTCATCTCTTTAAAAGTGGTTAACCAAGCTAAAAATCTATAGTCCTTTCTCACTTATAAACAAGATCTTCTCCTAGTAGGTATTATATGTGGGACTAAGTTGAGGGATCTCACAAAAAGCATCAATAATCAAACAAGTTGATTACTGGTTTGAAAATAACTATAAACAAACATTATTGGCATAAGAGTATCTTAATACCCCATGAAGAAAATAGAAACTTCCAGAATACAACACAAAGCTATAAGTATGGGCCACGCGGCCATGTATCATAATTAAAAATCTCACATTGGACAATTCAACGGCAATAATTCGATTAACAAGCATACTTATGTCCTCACATCCTCTATATATCACCCACCACAGTATTCAAGTGGCTATTAGCAAGCTTAGTGACACAATTTTTGGAAACGCACTGCATTCAGGATACTCACTTACATTGTACTACTTTAAAGAGTAAAAGAGAACTACTTGTACCACTCATTCTCTTGTTTCGTAAAAACCACAAAACCTCATATACTTATATAATAGGCTTAGGTAGAGATTTATATCTAATATCATATGCTTTCTGGAGCTCAATTTTTCAAACTGTAAAGGGATCTCATCCTTAAAGTTTTATTAAACTATGAAAAACTCGGCCAAATGGCCCGACGTTGGTGGGATCTGATAAAATTCCACTAACATCGTCCTATCATTTAAAACTCGATTAAATCCTCGCTTGGGGAGTCAAACAGAGGATCCTAGAGACTTGGATGAGTCGAGCTACTCGTCGTAAGTCGACGAGCTCACTCAACTTATCCTAACAAGTGAAAAAGAAAATGCAATCACTCGCTAACCAATATGGCACGCAAAATGAGGCAAAGCCTCCGTGCATGCACAACACTAAGACATATAATGAACTTAATTGTCTTGCTTAATCATGTGTTAAACTTCATTAGATAACCTTAATTAAGGTTTGAGATTGCAAGTACACTTAATAGAAAATCTCATACTAACGGTTTAGCCGAACAGACATAACTGGACAATTTTTCGAGCAGGCAAAATCTGAAATTTGAACCAATGGAGCATTGGCATCATAAGGATCATACATAAAAATTTACATGGCCTGGACCATGGGCCAAGACCATAATCAAGGCCCACTAAATGAAGGCCAAGGTGCTCGGAATAGTGTTCATGGGCCGTACACCAAATTTCTTAAGGCTTGTTCATGGTATTAGAGACTCTAAATAGGCCTGGTTAAAAGGGAACAATTATTCAACATAGTGGGCTTGAATCCTATAAAATTTTAGGTAAAAACTCTAAGTATCTAGACCTGAGTGGACTCAGGAAAGGGCAGCATTGGCTAGGACATTTCTGAAGCTGGCTGGACTTACATGGCTTGGGGATTTTCTACTGAAAAACCTACCCAACCATTGGCTACTAATTTTAAACTATTGATTTAGTGACACAAAATAAGGTCTGCATGAAATTTCATGGAATGCCACCACCAAACAACTAAGATTTGAGACTTTATAACTGGAGCTAGGGAACTAGGTTTCACCCTTCATTCTTGTCCACTCAAAAAACCTGGATAAATTAGCTACATAATGATTTTTAACTTGGCCCAAAATTTTCATGCTTCCATTAGACACTTAATCAGTTCGTATAAATTTTACAGATTTTAATAAAATCTTTTACCAAGCTCACTAAGGAGCGCATGTGAGTGCATGACATATCACATTAATCATCCAGAGCATACATCGGTTTTAGGGGTGTTCAACCCTTAATGACATTTATATAGAACAGTAGTTTAGCATGAGATATCTAACATGATAACCCAGAAACATGAAAAAAATTCATCAACATACAACCTAAAACAGGGTGAAAAAATGAGTGGTATACGTTATTTTTTACGGTTTTCACAAAAATGAGAGTGAGTCGTATATGTATGTATGAATTGCACTATTACTCTTTTTACCCTAAATTAGTGCATTAAAAATAGGGTGATATATAGAGTTTGTGAGGACACAAATGTAAGTATGTATGTATGTAACTATGAAGCCATTGATTTGATTCGACATTTTTATAATCTTCGACCATGTCAACCTAAGCTTACTACCTTGTGATGTACTCTGAAAGTATTATGATTTCTCGAGTATTAAGATACTCATCGGCCAATATTCTTTTATTAGTAGATATTTTCAAACCGGTATTTGATTACTAACAGTTTTACCTATATATATACATACACATATATATATATATATATATATATATATATAGGTGTCTACTCATGTATGTAACCAACGGAGGTGAACAGATCAATAGGCTCATATGTGATGCATATATTATGTTGTCAGCGAGTGCCCTAAATCTTGTATGTTAAGATGGACATGTTGTGTATGATGAGTGCCTTGTGGGTTTATTTCATTATGTCTATGTATGGTGCTAACTTTAGGGCACTCTAATAGTTGTTTGTAGGGTGCATAAGCCTCCAAGCTCTGGAACATGATAATGAGCAAGTAAGGTACATGAAACATATTTGCATACAATGTGTGTGTGTGTGTGTGTGTGTGTGTGTGTGTGTGTGTGTACGTGTGTGTGTGTATGTGTATGGTAGAAAAATGTGGACTTGAGGAGCTTACGGTTCATACTACTTAAAGGCTCCACATGAAGACAGAGTGTTAGGGTATGATGCCCTAACATGCAATGATGTCCTATGTATTTAATTTTTGTTTGTGGGGTGTGTGGAACAAGTAACCACGACCTAGTATTTATCTTACCGCAAGAACAACTTTATCTATTAATAAGTTTCCAAACTCAAAAGTTGAAACTAAGTATAAAAACTGGATCATATATCCACATTATGAAAAGTTCAACCTCTTAGTTACATTGGGGGTGTTGCATTCATGTAGCTTGGAGTGATATTGCATCTATAAATTCGCCCTCTTAGTTGTAGGGGAGTGCTGCCTCACCCGTGACTCAGAGCATTCATATTAGGAGCCTTAGGTATTAATGTCTTCCGATGGTAGCATGATAAGCATGTATTGTATGAAAATCCCGTAAGATGTCCATCTAAGCCTCTTTGAGGGTTAAGATCTGCTTCCGTAAAGTTTTTACACTGGTAGTCCAACATATATCTCTATGAATTATAACATCAAGATTTGGTCCATTCTTTGGGCCAAATTGAGGTGTTACATTACCGCCTTGTGATGACTTTTGAAGTTTTATGATTTTTCGTGGGTATTAAGATACCAACTTGCAATATTGTTTATCAATAGTTATTTTTCGAACTGATAAATTGTTGTTGTGTTATGTATTATGAACCTTGATTTTTGTATGATTTAGGTCTTTGAGACTTATGTATTCAGAAATTTTGGGACTTCATGATGTATTATGATTCAGGTTGGTGCCCTAAATATGGTCATGAATGCATGTTGTGATGGAGTGTTATGGTGTGCATGTGCTCTTCCATGTATTATTATTACTATTATCATCATTCTCTCTAAACTTTGGGGCAATCTAACGATCTTTTGCAGGATATGACGTGACGTGGAAGCATACTAGGTACGCTAAACTTATTTGGTTACACCTGTGTGTGTGTGTGTGTGTGTGTAGAGTAACGTGGGTAAGAGGAGCTTACGGTTCATACCACGTGAAGAACCCATGTGAAGACCGGGTGTTATGCTATGATGCCCTAGCACTCGATGATGCCTTCATGTCTACATGCTTAATTTCTATTTGCGGGTATATGGAACATATAACCATGACCCCTATGTCACATAAGTTAAGATTAGCACCATCTAAGAATAAGTTACCTAACTAAAAAGCTAAAACTAAGTATAAAAACTAGATCATACATCAGTATTATTAAAAGCTCAACCTCTTAGCCGAATTTGGAGTGTTGTCTTTATATAGCTCAGAACAATCATCTACATTATGTAAAGTCACCCTCTTAATTTCTAATGAGGTGTTGCCTCTCCTGTGACTTGGAGCACTCATAGTGAAAGCTCTAATATTAATTTAATAACTTTTCTCTAATAATATGATCAGTATTTATTGTATGAAAACTCAATAAGGTGTCCAATTTAAGACACTTTGAAAGTTGAGATCCGCTTTTATAAAATTTGCACGATAGTAGTCCAACAAAATCTTCCAAATTATAACATCGCAATTCAGTCCACGTTCAAACAAAAAACAAATGGGGTGTTACACATTCTTAATAGTTTAAAATTTAAAGCATGAGTAAAAGAAGCAAACAAAAACTCAAATAAAGTTTTAAATTGAATTTGTATATGCGTATATAAAATTTATAAGAATACAACTCAATTGTTATTAAAAACTCTATAGTTCTTAATGGCGTGATATTAAGAATGACTAGCATAAAATATTTATTGTGCACTAACTAAAACACCTATGTCACGTCATTAACACAATGGAGAAATTTTCAATTTATAATTATTTTTCTTTGAAAACCATGATTATTTGAGTTTTTAACATAATTACTTCGAGCAAGTCATGCTAAATTTATGACATAAAATTTTTATTATTATTAAAGTGAAAATTTTTTTGTGTAAGTATAAGTTACAATGTTTTGTTGCATTAGGTTGATTAACCTATTTATAACTTTTTAATTATATTTTTAGTGATAACTTGTGTTACAGTCTATCAATGTTCGCCTTATTAGATTGTTTTTTAAAAAATATTATAATATCATAAACCTTTCACTTTTTTAAAATAATTTTCAGAATCTTCTATGCACCTCTCAATTTTATTTATTTTAATACTTTGGTACATTTTTTGTTATTTTCATTTTAATTTATGTAAGATAAGAGTCTAATGAAAAGCTGACAAATTATGACACCACAATTTTCTCCACCTTCAAACCGAAAAAATATGGTGTTACACATTCTTAATAGTTTAAAATGTTAAGAATGAGTATAAGAAGCAAAAAAAAACTCAAATAAAGTTTCAAATTTGATTTATATATAATTATAAAAAAATTTATAAAAATACAACTAATCAAAATTTATAAAAATACAATTTAATAATCTAATTTAAATTTTTTGTCAATCATCAATATTTAACTACTTAGTAACATTAATGTTAGAGCCTATATATTTATATATAATCATTACAATAATAAATTAAGAAAATAGTACTAAAATATATTTTTCCTTGTTGACATGTCCAAATTTGTTACATCATTTACCTATTTCTTATTTATTTTACCCATTGTTATTTCTTGGGCCCTTGGCCTTTGGGTTTAATCCCAAATTGCTCTATTTGTTATATTTGCAGTTTTTGTTCATCTAAAAAATGAAGAAGGCCACAATAACACAATTTAGCAAAATAAAAGATAAAATTATAACATATGTGTTGGGCCCACTGTAAGGCCCTATGGGCCCCCAAAAAGACTTGCAATAGGTGTCACAAGCCTCTCTTAATCTAAAAGCTGGCTGAAGGAATAAGGCTTTCCCATTAGCATATATACAACTCACCAACACCCTCTACGATCGATGTAGGATAAACTCAACAACCCCCTCTTCACACATCATCATCATCTAATAATCTCACTTTCATCATACATCACCCGAAATCATCATCGTCTCAACAATCTCACAATCATCATACAACACCCAAAATCATCATCGCCTAACAATTTCACAATCTCACAATCATCAAATGAAAGAAAGTACTCACCTGGCAAACCCCCTTAAATTATCAGTGAACCCACAAAAGAGCCAAGCACTATCGGACACCCTCTACGACAGATGTAGGATAAAACCAACAACTCCCCTTCACACATCATCATCGTTTAACAATTTCACTTTCATCAGACAGCACCTGAAATCACCATTGTCTAACAATCTCACAATCTCACCATCATCAGACGAAGAGCACGGCACCCACCTGGCAAACTCCCCTTAAATCATCAAGCAGAATCCATACTCACCTAGCAAACTCCTCTTAAATCATCAAACAAAACCCACGAAGGCCACTTGGCAAACTCCCCTTAAATCAAAGGCCATCTGACAAACATCAAAGGCCACCTAGCAAACTCTCCTTAAATTATCAACCAGAACCCACGAAGGATCCAACCACAATTGGCATAGCCAACAATAATCAGAGTAGGTAAACCTCCTTAAATCATCAAGCAAAACCCATGAAGGAGCCAACCACAATTGGCATAGGTAAACCTAGCTCTGATACTATTGTTAGGCCCTTTGGGCCCTCAAAAAGACTTGCAATGTGTTTCGCGGGCCTCTCTTAATCCAAAAAAGGAGCCAACCACAATCGGTGTAGGCATCGATGGCAAACCTAGCTCTAATACCATTATTAGGCCCTTTCGGCCCCCCAAAAAGACTTATGATATATTTCGCAGGCCTCTCTTAATCTAAAAAATAGCTCAGGGAATAACTCTTTCTCATTTGCATATATACAAGTCACCAACACCTTTTACAACCGATATGGGATAAACCCAACAACATAATCGGTAAAGAAGAAGATAATGGTTGTCCCTGATTTTCAACCCACATAATAATAACACCAACATCGTACTAAAGAACTTCAAATGTGCAAGCCTTTCCCCTACTCAAAAGCTTTATGAAAGAAAAACTTGCAATAGAATCCTCAAGGTGAATACAATCATCACAAGCTTTTTGTTTCCATGAAAATTCTTAGCATTGGTAATATAGTTTCCAATGTCAATATTAACTAAGCTTGAGAAGCAAGTGAACAATCATAAATAACAAAAGCCTTCAACAACTCACCATCAAAACAACAGATTTGACTCGTTTTTGTGTGCTACCTCGCTTGTTTCCAATTGATTGTGATTACTTAAACATAGTGAAATAATGTCCATGTTCAAACCAGAGTTGGCTTTCCTTGTGAAAAGGTAATCTAAGTTCAGAATCCTTCTGATTTAAACATTCTAGCTTCAGTAGACGAGTGCAATTCATTAAAGAGAACAAAAGAGTTGCCAACAGAACAGATGAGGTAAGCCAAGTTTGTCATCTCTCATATGCATAATTCTCATTGTGGTGGGCAAGTGCAAAGTGCCAAAAGAAAGTCCAGAGAGCTGCCAACATAACATACGAGGAAGGTCACATTTTGGCAGGAAAAGTGAATATTTCTTGCTTCAAAAAAAAGCGTGGATATTTCTTAGATCAATACTTGTGAATGTGAATTTTTCTATGGACATGATAGCAGGTCATATTTGAAGCAACTGATCTCCTTCTTACACCTCATACCCAAAGGTTAAGGTTGCTGGGAGGAACAAAATCTCCTCTGATGCCACCACCAATCAAATCTCATCTTTTATACCGAGATTTTTTGAATTTTTTAAAAATACTTGTTAAAATTCACAAAATTAAAAAAAATCACAAAATTACCGGAAAAGGACACCTTTTCTGGAACCCAATTGGTAATTAAGCCACCGACTCTCTTCCAGAGGAATTCAGTTCATCTTTGGAGAATGAATATTTTAGTTAAATTAATATTCATGCAATTAAGAATGACAACATTTTGAATATAAAGATGCCTTTCAATGTTAGGATTTTAACACCCAAAATTCCCAAACTGTGTGTGTTTTGGGAAGACAAACCAATGCAGGATAAAAGATAGATGACATACAAATTTAAAGTGGAAACTTTCTAAATTGAAATAAAATTACAACCAAAAACATAAAATGGGTATAGGTACCCCACATTACAAACCATAGACAAAAGGTAGGATTTTAACATTTACATGATTTGTTGTCAAAATTTTAAAAATGATATATATATATATATATATATATATATATATATTAGACATTTAGTTGCATGCATTTCTACTCGAATAAAATTATACTTATGTATAATTTTATATTCTTGTTCAGATTAGGATCATTAATCGCAGCTGCGAGTTCGAAATATCCAGGTCCGTATAATTATTTGAAATATTGTATTTTCCCAAACTGGTATAATTATATAAAATATTGTATTTCCCCAAACTGGTATAACTATATGAAATGTTGTATTTTCCTAAACTAATAGCCTTGTCGACACTAATCTCAGAATGAGCTGGAAACAATTTCTAATCTCAGAATGAGCTGAGAGACCATGACTAATCTCAAAATGAATTGGGAGACCACCTAATCTCAGAATGAGTTGGGAGACAATTTCTAATCTCAGAATGAGCTAGGAGACTATGACTAATCTCAAAATGAATTGGGAGACCACCTAATCTCAAAATGAGCTGGGAGACAATTTCTAATCTCAGAATGAGCTAGAAACCATGATTAATCTCAAAATGAATTGGATGACCACCTAATCTCAGAATGAGCTGGGAGACAATTTCTAATCTCAGAATGAACTGGGAAACCATGAGTAATCTCAAAATGAATTGGGAGACCACCTAATCTCAGAATGAGCTGGGAGACAATTTCTAATCTCAGAATGAACTGGGAGGCCATGACTAATCTCAAAATGAGCTGGGAGACAATTTCTAATCTCAGAATGAACTGGGAGACCATGACTAATCTCAAAATGAATTGGGAGACCACCTAATCTCAGACCACCTAATCTCAGAATGAGCTGGGAGATGATTTCTAATCTCAGAATGAGCTAGGAGACGACTTTTACTAATCTCAAAATGACCTAAGAGACAATTACTAATCTCAGAATGACCTAAAAGACAATTACTAAAGACTTGTGTAATAATAATAATAATAACAAGTGAAATGATAATAGGGATTATATTGACTTGTTTCATTTAATTATGTGGCTTAGTGATTTTATCACTAATGCGAAATTGCCTCTGCAGGTGAGCAACATTGGACTGAAGAATAGAAGTGTGGTTGGTGGTTCTTTTACCAACCTAAGTATGGCGAAACGATAATAAAAAATTGGACTTCCTTATTATTCTTTTGTGTTATAAATGTGGCTATGAGAAACAGTCCGGGACTGTGGGACAGTTATTTTATATTTTAGAGGACATGATTTATATTATATGTTGTGAGACTTATTTGCTGTATTTCAATTCATGTTCTCAAATGTTACATTTACATTACCTATATTTTTAAGTAACACCCGGTCCGGTTCAGGCGGGTTGTTACTAGTGGTATTCGGGCGGGTCTTGTCGAAGAACCCAAAGTCATGTCTTCTCCTCATAACGAACAATTTCTCTTTCTTCTCTACATGCACCACCAATGGTGACCCTGTCTATATGTGCAACCGCAACCTCTAACTGGAACACACTCCAATTAGGAACACCCATAATCTCTAACTAAAACACACTCCAATTAGGAACACCCAGGATCTCTAATTGAAACACACTCAATTAGGAACACCCATAATCTCTAACTGAAACACACATCCAATTAGGAACACCCTCAACCTCGAACTAGAACACACTCTAATTATGAATACACATCGGACAAAGGACAAATGGATAAGAATATACCATGAGGAGAGGCTCTCCCTCCTCTAAGAGAGAGAGGAGAGCTTCACTATAAAACCTCACAGTGAAGCACATAATGATACACTCAATTTAGTTATACTCTCTTCTGTTCTATTTCACTCACAATACAACTACATATATATATATAGGAAAAGAAAACCAGCCTCGTAGATATGAAGAGCCAAACACTAAATACTCATCGTCTTCAACAATTCTTCTCGAATTCCTCGTACCTCTTAGAATAACTCTATGTCTTTACGATTCCTCATGTAGTTGCATGTCTTCTCACATCCATCGTATGATGAGGGACCCCAACAATTCTCCCCTCCCGAATCATACGGAACACACTAGGGTTGGTTTCAGCATTGTTCACATGGGAAAGAGATACAACCCTTCCAATCTCCCCTTCTCGCCCCATGTGGAAACTCCTTGAAAAATCTTCAACTTTGCACCACTCGTCGAACACCAGTTGAACTTGAAGCACCATTGTCGACCGCTTGCCGACCGCCATCACATGAGGAGGGAAATATTTTAACACATCTCCCCTCCCGACTCATGTGGAATGTCCTCTATCTCCCCTGATTGGAACTCCTAGCACATCTCTCATACTCGTATAGAAGAAACTCCTTTGCTAGCACCGTCGAAACGTCATCTTGAAAAAACAACACAAACCTCCACAGGCCATGAAAGCTATACGAACCAAAGCTCTGATATCACTTGTTAGGCCTAAAGGGCCCAACATTAAAGACTCAAACCCTTTACGAAACCAAACTGCTAACCAAGCCACCGATATCTCTTCCGGAGGAATTCAGCTCATCTTTGGAGCATGAACCCTAGTTAAATTAAGATTCGTGGAATTAAGAATGACAAAATTTTGAATATCAAAATACCTTTTATGATGCAAGCATTTAATATCAAAATACCCTTTATCCTGACTTTAGACTACAAAATTAGTAATACAAGCATTGGTGGAGTCATTTATCCAAAGTCAGAGAACCATAAGCAGACATTTTCACACTTGAACCACACTGTATACACATCAATGCACTAAAATTGCTTTTCATATTACAAAATCAATTTAATGACTACATTGGATGCAAAGTAGAAGCAACTCACGAGGGATGCATGTAGTTCATAAATTTCCATTTGATGCTTTTAAACAAAGCCAAAATCTGTAATCTCCCATCAAGTGATGCCCTTCACTAGTCATGCCCTTCACTAGCAGTGCAAACCAGATTTGATCAACATGAGGGCTCTTCTTCCAAACTAAACTGGAATAAGAAGATCAAATTTTGCACTACTTTTATCACTGGCTTTTATAATGTACTACATTACTACCATATTTACATTTTTATTAAAGTCAGGAATGCTCCAGATCAATATCCTCTGATATTTCCTGATCTTATCCACCAGGATGGAAATTGCAGGACCAGTTGAAGGTTCCAATATATTCCCGACAAGCCTTACACTCAGAACTTCACCAAATGCATGATGGTTTCCTTTGTAAAAAATGCATGATATTTTGAAGAAAAAAGACCCGTTACATGGTTTGCTGCTATAGAAAACTGTTATACATGTCCTTTTCCTTTTTCTTTTTCCAATATTCATGTCCTTTTCTACCTGCTTGGCTAACAGACTTTGGCTTGTTTTGAAAAGAAAATTTTAAATATTAATTTTTTGCTCCTGGCAATCATTCAACAAGCAGAGATTTCTTAATACTAAAGCAAATAAATATTAGGGAAAATATCATCAAACATTTCTTTTAGTTTTTGAAGAATTTGAAGGCATTTTTGAGCAACTAACATATATTTTCATTAAAAAGATAAGAAAGTGAAAGGCAACAAGTAATGAAAAGGTCACCAAAATATTTCCCTAGAAACTGAATTGTTTTTCTACAGAAAAAGTCTTAAAAAACAAAAAGGGGACAAAAAAAAGAAAAAAACATTAACACAAGTGCCTTTAACATCTTTTTGGTTTGATTAAACAGAAAGATACCATCTACAGTTTACACTTAAATTCACCCCATTAATCAAAAGGAGGCAAATATTGAACATGCAAACACAAACAGACATGCCCACCATTTAAATTCTTCAAGAAACTCCCTCCATCATTCCGGACTTCTCTCGTACTCCTTCCACAATCTTGTCCTCTTCTTCCTCCAGTCCTTGTTCCTCTTCCACTTCCTGCTCCCCACCTTCAACATCTTCTTTTTCTTCATCTTCTTGGATGGCATCAGGTTGAACAAGATGGAGTTTGAGGCGCCCATCTTCCCTGTAAGCATGCATGAACTCCATGGTTGGGATCTTCACCTCTCTGAGAATGAACCTACCATCCTGCTTATAAGAATGGAACCGAAAACAGGGCTTGCCCATCTTCCCAATGCATGTCAAGGGGAGGGTACTTCCCATCTCCCACCCTCGACACAAGCTCCCCCATGCTCTCTCCTCAGCGCCCTCTGCTCCATCTCCTTCTCCCTCTCCCTTTCGGCGCTCCTCTCGCAGCTGCAGTTGTTCTTGGCTCCACCTCGTCCGAGCCCTCGAAGCCGAGCCCCTCGGTGTAGGGGACGATGTGGGCCACCGAGTTCTTGGAGAGGAAGCAGTCACTGTGCATGGGGGCAGCCCATGTACTCCGATTTGCAGGTACCTAACAAGGAATCCATGGAGACACTCTTACTATGGTGGCTCTGCTGCTGCTTCTCTGGTCTTGAAGGCTGGGACGAGTAAGGCCATGATGAAGGAGGAGGAGGAGATACAGGTTGCACCGCCGGCTGATCGGCATCCCCCAGCTCCGGTTTGTTCTCATCAAAATGGAGCTCACGGAAGATCTCAGAGATGCGGGAAAGGCCTATAGGCTTCACGGGTTGCATCTGGTGACATGTTGGTAGGGACTCAATAAGGGTGGGATTCTCTAACAATGGTGTCTCAAAATCCGCTCTAACCCACAAGCTGCCGTGGCTGGTTTTTGCACCTGCTAGAAGGTGGGAGAGGAGGGGAAGAGAAGAGCACGCAAGGAAGGAACCGTGGAGTAGAAAGGAGAGGTGGGTGATGTTACAGTTGGGTGACAAGATTACGTGTGGTGGAGAGGTGGGAGAGGTGTTATTGATGATATACAGTAAGAAAATATTGACGCCTTGGGGAAAATTAGCAGGTGAAGTGGAGCGGCCGGGAAAGAAGAGAGCTATTATTAGGGACGCAGTTCTGATTCACACACTAGGGAATTAAGGATGGATAATTACGTGTAAACAGTGACGAAAGCCGCTGTTTTGTTTTTATGCCTTTCTCTTCACGGTGTTGCGTCCAAAGAGAAGGCCTCCCGAGTTGGAGGAACTTGGCAAACACTTGCGAAGCTGAAAAACTTATATAAGTTTAGGAGTCAATGTAGAAGAGGCGCTCACCACACAATGTTTGAGAAGGAAGCCACTGCCCACATGCAGTGGGAATGGCCTACATAGGCGGATTAAACAAATCATTTGCAAAGTCGATGACTACCACCCAGCTTCTGGAAATGGACAAGGGTGAAAGAGGTGTTTTGTTGGCTGCATGTTGTTTATTGGAGATTTGTTTCGATTTTGGTCACATTTCTCGCTTGAAACAATAAAAAAAGCTTCGATAGGGAAAGAACATCTGGGGGAAGGGAATTGCGGCTAATCTGACATAAAAAGATATTCTTTAAGGTAGGCATTGCATGGATTAGGATGGCACACTCCAGGAGGATTTAGAGTGTTTGGCAGGTGCCCACGGAACAACTTTGGGCTACTTGAAAAAAGCGGCCACAGTAAAAGAAAAATAAAACCAAAATTAGACACACTAGTTTGCTGCATTTGGAAAGATAAAGTTCAACCAGGAGACTTTTCTACAGCCTAATTCCCGGCTAATAAAGTCAAAACGGAACCTCTCAATAGAGTCATTGCGAGCCCAACTAGTCTTCTATTAACAAACAGGTTGGATCTGATATTGTTGGCCGTTACTCGAATGTCGGGCAGGATGTAACAAATTGGGTAATTGAGACATAGTCACCATAATATCTGGCAGGATATCAAAGAAGCATATCATATTCTAAACAATAGTTAGCATGGTTAACTCTTTCAAACCTTGAAGAAAGCTGTGGATCTACGGAAATTAATTGTTGACAGAAATCACAAGTAACATCATTCTTCATGAGCATGCCAAACATATATTGATGACATAAAAAGAATACACACAAAGTAAATGATAAAAAAGAAAAAGAAACCACCATGATGAGGATGCCAAAAAAATTGGACAGCATACATCTGTGTTTAAATTCTACAGAACAATGAGCAAAAGTAAAGATCACCAGTATACAACATCAGGGACTCAGCAAAAACAAATAATTTCAGCATCTATATTACTAATTTAGGATAAGACTTGAATAAGCACAAACCATTAAACATAAAAACATGAACCACATTTTTAACAAAAGAAATTTGGACACACCGCAATATCTACACGCCCCTAGGCACACCGCGATCAAAGACACCCGCTGCCAGCACATGCGTGGTTCAGGCACTTCAACCTAGAAACATCTGCTACATGACACACCTTCATTTGTGGGTGTGTTCAGAAGCGCAAATATTGTGGCGTGTCCCAAAAAATTCTCATTTAACCTATGGGAAGTGTGTATATCTGTGAAGAGTAATATCATAAACAGTCATACTAGCTAGCTATCCAAATTGTAAAGCCATAGTCCAAGATCACACTTTCAAACAGCTTTCCTGAAATCAATATCTCAATAAAAATGTAAATGTAAACAATTATATCTTACAATCTACTGCATAAAGCTACCCTCCCATAAGAACCAGCTTTTTGAAACAGAGGAGACAGCTACTGTCCTCTGATCACTGGCTCCAGAGCTTCAATCATTACCACACTATTGCCTCTTATAACCTGCAGCAAGCAAAAACTTTAACCATATATTCCAAACTGTTTAGAAAGGGAAAGATCATTTTGTTTTTCAACTTCTCAATGTGAATGCTTACCACCATGCCTATGTCATTTTTCTCGTTGCCATTGACCTCCACAGTGTTATCTACCACAAGATTCATAAACTGGTCAAACCCACGGAGTGTTCCAACCACAACTCGATTGGCATTCAGTTTAACTGTGTCAAACAAAAACCACAGCGTCGAGTAAGAATACAAAGTGACAACAAACACCACATGTTATGTCATGATGACCGCAAAGATATTGATATCTGTTTCAGAGGTACCAGACAACATTCAAAATACTGATGTACGTAACATTATTCCACCTAACATACTATCTCTAAATGAACATTTCACTGGAACACGGCCAAAACCAAGTTCTTTGTCTTCTTTGTCATTGAACCACTGCTAAAACCAAGTATGCCAAAAACCAAAAAGGAATATTACATGTAGAGAGAACTCCAAAATATGGCCAATGATAAGCATTCACAATAAAACATTTTTTAGCTGCATCAAAATCAAAAGATTAATAAAACGCGATATTCATCTGCCAGTAACACTGCACCACCACGTTCCAATGCAAAGAGAAGAATAAAGAACCACCAGATGTGATTGACCAGACCCTATAGTTTCATGGATGCTATATAGCATATCAGAACCATCTGGTATGACAAAAAAACCAATGCAGTTGCCACAAACCACATGATATGCAAGGAAAAAGTCCTCATCAGTATATGTCCACACTCAACAAACCTTACACAACATTAGGGGGGTGAATCTAAATAACTCATGGCAAAAGTTCCATGATCAACTGTAACTGAGGTAAAAGGATAAATACTTTAGTCTATGGTTAATTCAGCAATGGCATAGCCATGTCAACCAAGGACCTGAACGGATCCTCCAGTTAATCATTAAAAAAATCTACTTAATTTAAAGATAACTTACATGAATAAAATCAAAGTCAGCAATATTAAACAATCACCCATCACCAAAAAAATGATATATTACCCGTTTTCCAAAAACAAAACACATATTACTAGCAGTAAACGTCAGAAAACTGAAGCACACAAAAATAACAATAAACTGAAAAAAACAATCCTCAAATACACAGCAGGCAAGATATCTACGGCCAATATATAGGATACTGAAAAAACATAATGAATCAAAAAAAATAACAACCAGGACAAATTAAAAAAAATCATACTCTGAAGCTTCTTGTCCATGTACCTGCAGCAAGAGAAGACGGCACCAGAAATCAGCCTCCAACGATCAAACAAAAGCCAAAAACAAAAATACGCACCAAAAATCCACTAGGGGAGCAAACAAATTAAAAATCGGGAAAGGGTTCTTACTTTTTCAGATCTGGAGGTTGCCCCGATCGACTCATAGAGGAAAATTCGAAGACAAAGCTTCCAACTTGGAGGAGGAAAACGGAGCTCGGGGAAGCTACTACTCCACTTCTTCGCCAAAACCTACACCCTTATATTTGATCTTCGGCAACCCTTCCCTTAACCCTACCTTAATTACTGAAACACCCCTGTAGTTGGGGCGAACCGTGGGAGGTTCCAAGAGGGTAGAATCGGGCTTTTCGATCTCCGGGCCCCCACTCTCCCCGGAGCCATGCAACTTTGTTTCCTCCTCCTGCCGAACATAAATTTTGGGAGATGTCGTCAGTGAATATGTAAATTTAATTTATATTATTTATTAAATTAAATTAAATTAATGACATGAATAATATTTTACTATTAATATAATGTAAATAGATTACCCTTATTAGTAAATTAAAATTGTAAATCTGATGTGAATATTTTCTACCATTTATATTTTAGGCCCACAAGTTTGTCAATCACATTTACATAATTAGAAGGTATATAATTTAATTAACAAGTTTATAGAGTTTTTTATGTTGGATTATAAATCGTATAAAAATTATGTAAATATGATTCATACTTAAAGAATTAAATTCACTAATTTGTGAATATAGATTTACATTCTAAATTTACCGGTGTAGCTGACATTATCAGTTTCACTAACCCTCTCTAAAAGCCACAAAAGATTGATTTTGATGGAATGTTTAGAGGTGGATAGGCCTTGTTTCTTGCTATAGCGAATAATCCATAGTAAGTCGTTTGCTAGTCCAAAAACCATTTTTTCCACACCTACCTGATTTTTTAAGCTAATTGTGTAGTTAGCTATCTGAGATCAAATATATCATTTAAAATAAGAAAACTAAGGCCTGCACCGAGTAACCTTGCTATAGCTTGTTTCCTGCAAGAACACAGTAAATCCTTAGCAGAGTAAGGCTGCTAATCGGATTGGGTACTCATGAAATCCGATCGGATCAAATGGTAAGGTTTTCAAAAATTAATAATTGGTTTTGGAAAACAGGTACCTAATTATAAATGGATAGGTTTGGTAATAGAGTAATGAGTATTTAATACATGACACCCGACTTTTAAATTATAATTTTGATTATAAAGATTAATACCTCATTTATTTTTAAACTCATATTTAGTTACAAAATCATCAAATATCTAATTTGTTCTTTTTTACTTAGCTTTACTTTTTTTAGAATATGTATTATTGTTATATAGTTTGAATGTTTTTTTTCCAAACATATATTTTGAATAACTAAAGGGGTACCATTTAATAATTGATTGGGATGGGTCTTATCGGAAAGATAATTGGTTTTGGAAAAACAGATACCTAATTATAAATGGATAGGTTTGGTAATAGAGTAATGAGTATTTAATACCTGACACGCGATTTTTAAATTATAATTTTGATTATAAAGATTAATACCTCATTTATTTTTAAACTTATATTTAGTAATTAAATTATCAAATATCTAATTTGTTTTTTTTACTTAGCTTTACTTTTTTAGAACATGTATTATTGTTATATAGTTTGAATGCTTTTTTTCCAAACGTATATTTTGAATAACTAAAGGGGTACCCATTTAATAATTGGTTGGGTTGGGTCTTATCGGAAAGATAAATGTTTAAATTTGGTATTAAAAGTAAAAAATTCAATGATAAATAGTTTGGTTTGGTCTATGAATTTAGCTTCAATGGTGGGCTAGGTAAAACTCGATCGATAGGCACCACCTAGGGACAGCATAGGTCGGTAAAAACCAAAAACTGAATCCAATCAAAACTAAATTACCAATTTGATTCAATTTCGAACTAATTTAATTCAATTTTTTGTTAGAGTATAGACAAACAAAAATGAATATTGATATTTTAGTTTGGAATCAAATCGAACTGAATCCGAAATAATTGAACTTTTGAAAAATATTAAAAAATCTATATTTTTATGTTAATTATCATGAAATTATAATATATTTATGATGAATTTTATTTGTTTACTATGATATATACATTCAAAATTAAATGATTATGCTCTCTAAAATAATTATATAATTTTCATTAAATAGTTAAACAAATCTTTTTTATATAACTTATGATATAATTTGGTTATTCGGTAATAGAAAGGTTCAGTTTTATGAGTAATTTGGCTTAGTTTTGGTTATGAAATTTAGCCGTTTAATATAATTCGATTAATTCGGTTCGGTTGAAATTCCAAACACCAACCTTTTTAATTTTCTCTACGTCCATGATCATCTGTTTAACTTTGATGGAATGTCCTTAAAAAATCATATGATTTTTATCTCAAATTTTATTGTAGAACAAGCTGGGCTTCGGGCTCTTTATTAAGTTGCTAATCTTATCTCCACCAATGCTCTTTCAAATAAATATATTTTATTATATTGTTCAAGTCATTTCTTCAAACTTGCCCTATTAGTTCCTTCTATTTAGAGAATTGATCTCATTGTTGAACCTTGTTTTGATGTGACAATACTTTAAAATCTCTAGGATAAGTAAGGGAAAACAAGCGACCCACTTAAAACAAAATCAAATCAAAAGGCTCTTGAAGTGTTGAAATCATAAGGACTTCAACAAACATTTGGTTAAAACTTTTGCAAGTGAAGCATGGAGGTACATGCCAAGAAAGATGGAGTTTCAACTTTCGATAGACCATTGGTCTTGTGTTTGTCAACTAAAGACCTTAGGCTTAGTGTGAAACTATGAAGAAATCAACTTCAATTACTCTTCTATCAAGGGTTTTGTAACTAAAGAGAAAAGATTGAAGATGAAGTGTTGATGTGTTAGAGTTCGTCAAGCGGTGACTCAATTCAACTACTGAAGGAGATTTTCAACGAAACTTCGGAAATCAATCGAGGAGTTTGGAAGCACATAGTACATTGGTGAAGTTTAAGAGGATGGTTTGTAAATGATCGGCAAACGAGTTTGACAACCAAAGATCGACATACTTGCTAGTGTTTAGTGATCATTTGGTCAGGCATTTGGCAACCGATAGATTTGAAAAAGCAGTCAAAACTAGCCATAAAAAAACGAAAGTTGGTGGTTCGAATCTCAATGACTACAATTCTTGGATGAGCCATGGAAGCCTATAAAATAGGCCTTGGCGACTATCTTTTGAACACCTCTTGCTACCATCTACTACTCTAGGGATTCTACACTCTATAGAATCAAAGCTAGAAAGACAAGTTTGTGCTATGAAGCGATACCTATTAATTTATATTCTATGTGCTTTTGATTATACCAAGGAGAGCGTATTGTAAAGAGGCTTCCTCCATTATGATTGAGCAGATTTGTAAACTCCCTAGGTGTAAGGGTAAGTGTGTGAAGCATCTTGCTTAAGGAGAGAAGTTGCTTGTAGAAGGTGTAGCTTCCAAGGTTGTAAAGCTTTAAGGGTGTTTGGAGCTTTAGAGAGCTAAGATTTTTGACACTTGGTGCTTGTGAAGAAAGACTTGTTGGAGGTTTCAAGGGTGTTTAGAGCGCGAGCTTTCATGGCACTTGTGGGGTGCTTGTAAAAGAATCCTAGTTGGTTACTTGTAATGTAAGGTTGTATGTTTGTTTGCCTAGTGGTGTCAAAAAATTTACTAAGTTGGAAAAAAAGATGTACTAGTTGAGAACCTCTTGAAAAACTTATTTGAGTCCTCTCTCTTCTCATGTCTCTTATGTATTTGTGTTTACTTGATTACTCACTTATTTACACACTTGCTTCTAAGGAGAAAGGTATTGATAAGATGTTTGGATGGTCTTACATGCTAATCAACATGATACTACTCCAAAAGAGCCATCTTTGCAAGCATGGGCTGGGGGACACAACTATGACGATGAATTACACAAACCCCTCAACTTTGTCAAAACTTTCATTCCACTGGAAAAAGATTTTATCAAAGAGGTTAGTATTTCAAAGGGTCTACATAAAGGAAAAGAGCCCATGATTGATCAAATAAAGAAAATGTCTCCCAAACAAAAGGAAATCCACTCAAGATCCTAAAGGTAAAATGGTGCAACAAATAGGCAAATTATTAAGACACTATGTAAATTATTCTAAAAAAGCAACTGTCCTTTGGAATGCCTCTTTGCAGACCTGTTATCGCCTCTTGAAAGAAAATGAGATGCTTGGTAAAATTATTTATGTGAATAAATAAAATTTATATTTTTTCAACGCATAAAAAATTAAAATTTAAGTTGCAATGAAAAAAAAGGAAAGCTAAATCAAATATAATTAAACCTCTCAACTTTATTAAAGCTTTCATTCCACTTGAAAAAGATTTCACCGAAGATGTTAGCACTTCAAATAGGAAAAGAGCCCCTGATTGATCAAATAAAGAAAATGCCTTCCAAGCCAAAGAAGTCCACTCAAAATCCTACGAAAAGTAAAATGGTGTAACAAATAAGCAAATTACAAAGACAAGATATATATTGTTTTTAAAAAACAACTTTCCTTTGGAATACCCACCTTTTTAAAGATGCATGTTGAAAGAAAATGAGAATAAATTTTAACATTTTTGCAACGAGTGAAAAAATAAAATTTAAGTTGCAATGAAAAAAAAGAAAAATTAAATCAAATTTAATTAAATCAGTAGAGAGAAAGCAAAAAAAAATCATATGAGTTGTGCCCGAACTAGTGTCTCTTCAGCCCGGACGATTCCAACTGGGGTGGGATCGGAGTTTTAACCCCACCGTTAACTGCCACAGCAGTTCCCGCCATCGCCACCAAATTGGTAAAGTTCCCGCCTTCCCACTCCGCCGCCGTCTTCACTTTACTCGGGCCATCGCCGCCGCCTCCATAGATGGCTTCGACCTCGCCGCCGGCGTGGGCATCGAAGCCAAGCATCATGGGCCTCGACGAGGCAGGCAGGGGGCCCGTTTAGGTCTGTTTTCCCTCCACTTTCTTCTCCTCGTCTCCATCTTTCTTTTTTTTTGAAAAGTTATGATCTTGTTATCGAACTATTTTCATGGCGGTGGTTTGCTTTTGCTAGGTCCAATGGTTTATGGATGCTTGCATTGCCCCCTCTCATATCAGAACAAGCTTGTTTCTTTGAACTTTGCAGGTTTGGGAGACATACCTTAGCAGTTAGCACAATCTTTCTCTATTTTTTGCTTTAATTTGTGGCTTTCTTTTTTTCTTTACTTTTTTCAGTTGTTGTCTGTAGGACTCAAACAAACCTGAATGCTGCTAAAGTTCTTGACATGGGAGACCTACTGACTGAGGTAAAGGACTGTTCCTTTTGTCCTATTTCTAATGTTGATTTGGTTTGGATTAGTTGCATTCATGTGTTTTATGTTTCCACATGCACAATATCAACATCTATGAGTTTGTTGGGGGTGTATCGTGTGCTTCTTCAAGAAAGAGCTTGTAGGCTTCTGTTTCATGGCTTAATTTTTGTATAAATTTTGTAATGTTGTTTGCGTAAAGCTTCTTGGGAAATTGACAATGACATCGACTGGGTGGATTGCTTTTAGTAGTGATCAACCATGTGTTACTCCAAGAAAGAGTGTGTATTATTTATTGTTTAGTAATTTTTATAAATGTTGCAGGCTTATGTTGATACTGTTGGTGAGGCAGAAAAATATCAATTGAGATAATCCCAAAAATTTCCTGGAATAACTTATGTAATTACCAAAAAGGCAGATAGTTTCTATCCAGTTGTTAGTGGAGCAAGTATAGTTGCAAAGGTGAGCATGACTGCTCATTCGAGAAAGTCTCTAATCATGGTTCTAATTTTACTTAATTTCTATATTTATTTTGCGCATAGGTGACTAGAGACAGAACCTTACGTGACTGGGTACTAGAAGAAACTGCAGAAAATATTGGGAGAAACTTTGGCTCAGGATACCCTGGAGGTATTTGGACTTTGCTATATCTGCAAGGGTTTTCTTAAAGCAATGGTAGCAGTCCTCATTTTTTTAAAATACTTCACATAAGTTATGACTTTTGCATTCTTTTGGAATATTAAAATCAAAAGAATTTGTGTTTTCTTGCAATAAGTTTTTTACTTGTGAGTTCATGTCATGGTCCTCTAGCTGTAATGTCGAAAGGGCATGCTCCACCATTGAGTGTTTCCACGTCATGTATTTAGATCCCGATACAAAAGCTTGGATGGATACTCTCAAACATCATATTTTTGGGTTTCCAACACCGGTGCGCTTCAGCTGGGGCACATGTACCCCTTACCTTAAGGAAAGTGTTGAAGTTATCTGGTATGTGTAAACCTTTTGCTTTTACCATAATTTGTTGTTCAACTTTAGTTCACCCAGTACTTTGCATTGGATAGCATTAATTGGTTCTAACATGTATTTTGTTTTTGAGACTTCATCTGGAATCTACACTTGAGAGAATATGAAATATATATGAAAAAAGAAATAATATTGGCCCTATATTCTTGAAGAGTCATCTATAATTTGGTGTGAAATGAGACATTAATAGCTACATTTATACTGTTGGGCCTTATGGGCCCCCACCTAAGCTACGAAACTACTGTTGGACCTTTCAGGCCCCCAAAAGTGACTTTAAACAACCAAAGGAAACTCGCAATAGGTGTCACGGGCCTCTCTTAATCCAAAAGCTAGCTCAAGAATTAAAGCTTTCCTATTAGCCTATATACAAGTCACCAATAACCTCTATGATCGATGTGGGACAAACTCAACAACTCCCCTTCACACATCGGGCATGGTCTAAAACCATCATCATCTGACACATTCCTATACAAGTCACCAACAACCTCTATGACCGATGTGGGACAAACCCAACAACTCCCCTTCACACATCGGGCGTGGTCTAAAACCATCATCATCTGACACATTCCTCTTAAAACAACACCCACTCCTCTTTAAATTATCAGGTGGAACTTATAAAGGAAATAACAACAATCAGCATAGGCAAACCTGGTTCGAACTTGGCTTTGATACCACTTGTTAGGCCCTATGGGCCCCCATCCAAGCTCCGAAACCACTGTTGGACCCTTCAGGCCCCTAAAAGGGACTTTAAACAACCAGAGGAAACTCGCAATAGGTGTCACGGGCCTCTCTTAATCCAAAAACTAGCTTAAGAATTAAAGCTTTCCCATTAGCCTATATATAAGTCACCAACAACCTCTACGACCGATGTGGGACAAACCCAACATATACTAGATGTAGCAAGCCATTTTTTTATTATTGGCAGCTCTGATTTTGTAACATGCAAAGCAGTTTTTCCTTTGTCCCAGAACAACTATGAAAAATTTTTATTTGATGGAACAATCAGCGGTAGCCTACTTGTTTGACCTGGTAGGGGTTCCAGCTATTCTTTAGTAGATTTTGTGCTTAAGAAATGGTGACAACTTAACTTACAAAATGATTTGTCTAGTTTTAAGTCAAGTGATCCAGCTATCTTGGTATTCTGAATACAGGTTTCTTGGTATTCTGAATCTTCTGTACATGCATATTTGATTTATTTCAAGTTCAGAGTGGCTTAAAATCATGTACAACATGTGAAAGTTTTCCTGCTTGGGGTTTATTACTCCAACCAACCTTAAAATTTGAATAACAATCCAATTTTTAATCCTCTTTGTATTTGGTGGCTTGTTACTATTTTTTTTCCTTCCAACATTATAATCTTAAGTTTGTGCTGGTGTAGGGAGGCAAATAAGGAGGAAGAAAATGGCAAAAATGGCAAAAAGCAACTGAAACTTAGTAGTGTTGGTTTCATAGGATATAAACGGAAACCAGAGGAGATTGAATCCAGTGGTAAAGGCTGATCCAAGTTTTTCCAATCCCAGAAACTTGAGCATATTGCCAATTTTTGTTAAAGAAATTCTAGCGAACGCAATGTTTGTTTATGATCGATCGTTGGAGCAGTAAAAGTCCTAAATTCAAGCCACTGTTAACTGCTTACTGTATTCTGATATGTATGAACAATTTTTATCCGATTAACAAATGAAGTTGGCTGGCCTTGGTTTCTTGGTTAATTGCTTAGTATTTTTCTCGTTCTTCATTGGATCGAAGCATAATCTCAGCTACTTAGATTTAATGGTCTTATTTGCTTTAGGTATGTACTCTATATTTGTTGTCATTTCAAGACAGATAAAGATGTAAGCCTCCCTTCTCAAAGTGTTTAGCTTGGAAAATTGTGTGAACTGTGAAATGACGTAATTTAGATGGCTCCATTTTAACGGCTTTTAATAGTTGGTGTGATGTACAGAATGTTATATTTAAACATTTTTTCATGTTTGTCTTAAAAGATTGTTTTTTTCTCTGTGCATATTGAATTTCCTCCGTTGCTTAATTTTATTAGCATACCCACTATTGTAGAAAATTTTTGTACCTAATTTTCAAAGTGCATCCTTCCAGACAACAGCTAATGAGAAGATTACTGTGTTAACTTAATAATGATTTCTCTTAGTCTACCTTGACAAGTACTTTTTATTTTTCCAAGCACCTTGACAAATACTTGCTATCATTACAAACTTTCTAATAGCTTAAAGGCAATGAAGGTCCAAGAAATTTTAATATGGTGTCATTTCTTCTCTCTTTTTTGTTTTAAGTTCAGATCAGATTGAAGTCTTCTAATTTGCTCCAGAGGTTGAAACAGAATGTTTGAGTGGTTATCTTCCTCAAAATATTAACCTTTGAACTGTTTTTTGTTAGATTTTTTGGATGTATATATGCAAGTATATAATTGTATTATATGTTATTATTAATGTTTGGGTCTAAATTAAATTGATCTATTAAAGTTAAGATTAATGGGCTATTAATATTTAAGATAAATATGTGTAGATGTCATTTTTGTAACCTCTAATTTATGATGGGTTAAATTAGAATTATAAAAGATAATGGATAAATATGGTTATAAGAATAAATACGGTTATAGTCCCCCAATTCGCCCTTTAGTTTTTCGTTTTCTCAACTCTGCTAAAGAACTAGTGCTGAATTTGGAAGATCAAAACTTAAAGAAGTCAAGAATCGTTTTGTTATTATGGATTTAGGTACACTTTCGTTATTAAATTTTATTTTCTTGATGATTTAATCTGAAGAAGGTTTTATTGTTTTATCATCTGTATAATTTGATTAAAGTTAAAGTTTTTATCAACAAGTGGTATCAGAGCCTCTTCATATTAGATCATTAGGATCAATTTGATTTGTGTTTATTTATTTATTTTTTAATGAGTCAATCATCCACTTTGGTATCTTATTGAATAAAAGGGTGATATTGTTCGTTCATTAATTAAATAATTTCGATCTTGGAGAAGTATTTTTTTATTCATCACTTCTATCTATGAGAACAAATTGATATGGTCTTCGACCCATTGGGAGTAACCTTAAATTTTGCACTATCAATGGGTAAGGAAAATATAATAAATTATATATGAGATATTTGTTCTCAAATCAAGGTCATCTTTTAATAAAATATCAAATGAGGAAAATAAAGTTACAAAATGAAAAAGGTTATAATTTTAGAAATTTCCAAATAAAGATATTTTTATAACCCTTTCAGTTTTATGTTTGGGATTATTAAATTCAAATTATGGTTCAGTTATGATTAATATTTTAAAATTTATTAAGGACTATAATATGCTGCCAAAGTAGCATCTTTTGTAGAAATTAATTAATTTTAAATTATTATGACAGTTGTGAGTATGTGAATATTAATCAGCCCAAAGGAAGGTTAATATTTAACAGAATTATATATTTATTTGTGGTAATAAATATGAGATAATTATTAAAATTCCATGTGAATAATAAATTGGCCTGAAGGAAGGTTTATTATTTGACATGATTTGTTGTTTACATTTAATTACTGCACTAAGAGCACCACTTACAAATCAATATTTCTGTCCAAAGACAAAATATTAATGTTGTTCCAGGTATCTGTTGATGGGATTAACCATTGTTTGAATTATTAATTTTATTATGTGCACGTTATTTTGTTCTATTCTCAGTTAATCAATCTGCTTCTATAATTTCTGCCAATATTAATTCAGTTCCAATGCTTAAAGATAATTTTAAGGATTGGAAATAGAGCATGATGATCATTCTCGACTGCATGAATCTCGACCCTTGTATTAAGGACTGAACAACCTGCTTCTCTTACGGACAAAAGTTCCATTGAGGAAAAATGGAACATTGAGAAGTGGAACGTTCAAATCGCATGAGTCTTATGATCGTGAAGCTTGAGATTCGAGAAACCTTCAGGGGGATGTGTTTGAAAAGGTTACTATAGCCAGTGAGTTTCTTAAAGAAATTAAAAGCTGTTTTGTAAAAGACGATAAAGCTGAAACAAGTACGCTTTTGTCGAACTTGATTTTAATGAAGTTTAAAGGCAAAATAAACATAAGAGAGTACATGTTAGAGATATTAAATATTGCTTCAAAACTAGAGCTATTTGAAGATTTGCTCGTGCATTTAGTTTTAATTTTTCTTCGGGCACAATTCAGTCAATTCAAGGTCAGTTATAACTGTCAAAGGGACAAATGGACTCTTAATGAGCTCATTTCTTATTGATTGTAAGAAGAAGAAAGGTTAAAGCAAGAACAGGCTGAAAGTGCTCACTTAGCTAGTACCTATTAGGACAAAAATAAAAAAGAAAGAGGGCTAAGGAAGTTGTTAATAGTTCTCACAAGCAATAGCAAAAGAAAGAAAATCAGGCTTCTTACTGTTTCTTTTGTGGTAAACCTGGACATACGAAGAAGGAATGCACTAAGTATCATACGTGACGTAAAAAGAAAGGTCCATTTCTTAATTTTGTTTATTCTGAGCTTAATTTAGTTTCAGTACCAATACACGCTTGGTGGCTAGATTCAGGTGCTACTACTCACATAAGTGTGTCGATGCAGGGTTGTCTGAGTTACCGAAAGCTAAATAATGCTGAAAGATTCATCTATGTGGGTGATGGTAAATCAGTTGTAGTTAAAGCAATAAGTACTTTTAGCTTATTATTGAAGATAAGATATTAGTTGAATTTGAAAGAGACATATGTAGTACCGTCTTTTAGACGGAATTTGGTTTCTATTTCTATATTGGACAAATTTGGTTACCCTTATTCATTTAGAAATAATAAGTTTAGTCTTTTTCTAAATTCAAATATCGTGGGTACGGGTTCTTTGTCTTTTTATGATAATCTATATTTACTAGATACTATTGCATCTTTTAATGAAACTTTACATGTAGGTTTAAGTGGTACGAAAAAGAAAATTAAACGATAAGAATTCTGCTTTATTCTAGCACAAGCGTTTAAGATACATTTCTAAGCAAAGAATTGAACGACTTATGTCAGATGAAATTCTTGATTTTCTTAATTTATCAGATTTTCAAGTATGGATTGAGTGCATTAAGGGCAAACAAACAAATATAAGGAGACTAGGTGCCAATAGATCTTCAAGCGTCTTAGAACTAATACATACTGACATTTGTGGGCTATTTTCTATGACTTCTTGGAATGGTCAACAATATTTTATTATGTTCATAGATGATTATTCTCGCTATGGTTACCTTTATCTCATTAATGAGAAGTCTTAAGCATTGGACGTATTTAAATAATATAAGGCTGAAGTTGAGGACCAATTTGACAAAACTATTAAGGCTATCAGCTCTGATCATGGTGGTGAATATTATGGCAAATATGATGGATCAGGTGTACAACGTCCAGGACCATTTGCCAAATTCCTAGTAGAGTGTAGAATCGTCTCATAATACACAATGCCAGGTACTCCTAGCATGAATGGTGTTGCTGAGAGACGAAACTGAATATTAAAAGACATGGTGAAAAGTATGATTGTTCATATTACTTTACCTGATTCACTCTAGGGTGAGGCACAAAAGATGCAACATATCTTCTTAATAGAGTACCAACAAAGGCAATAGTTAAGACCCTTTATGAATTATGGACTAAAAAAACCCAATATTAAGCATTTATGTATTTGGGGTTGTCCAATTGAGGCAAAGCCTTATAGGCTAAATGAAAGGAAATTGGACTCAAGAATAGTTAACAGTTATTTTATTAGGTACTCTGAACAGTCTAGAAGTGTATAAGTTTTATGATCTCACAATACAGTTATTATTCGAAACGGGAAATGCCCAGTTCTTTAATGATGTTGAGTTTGGAGGGGGAAATGAAGTTAGAGACTTTATCTTTGAAGAAGAATTTGTTTTTCTTCCCATGATTGTTCTTGACAATAATTAGGATCAAGATCATATTCCTGATGTTGTTCAAGAAACAATATCAGAATTATAAGACAATATCGAGAATCTCCCTAATCAAGTTATCCCTGAAGAGCAAACTCAACAATCTCAAGAGCAAATACCATTGAGGAGATCTACCAGAGAAAAAGAAATGTAATTTCAGATGATTATATCATCTTTCTTCAAGAACATGAGGATAACATTAGAATAGTAGAAAATGATTTAATCAACTTTCATCGTGCCATGAAGAGTTCTAATTTTTAAAAATGGATGATGTCATGAATGAAGAGATGAACTCCATGAAAGCAATTGACGTTTGGAATCTTGTTCCATTGCCTGAAGGTGCTGAAACCTATTGGTTGTAAATGGATATTTAAAACCAAGAGGGATTCGAAAGGTGATGTAGAATGATATAAGTCTTGTCTTGCTACAAAGGGTTTTACTCAAAAGGAAGGCATCGATTATAATGAGACTTTCTCTCCAGTTTCATCAACAGACTCATTCAGAATAATTATGGCATTAGTGGCACACTTTGACCTTGAGTTACATCAGATGGATGTAAAGATTGTGTTTCTAAATGGTGACATTGATGAATAATTTATATGGTGCAACCAAAAAACTTTGTATCGGGAGATTCAAAGAATATGGTTTGCAAATTAAAGAAATCCATTTATAGACTTAAGTAAGCTTCTTGTCAATAGTATCACAAATTTCATCAAGTGATTCTTTCATTTGGTTTTGAGATAAATGTTATTAATGATTATATATGCCATAAGTTTAGTGGGAGTAAGTATATTTTTCTAGTTTTATATATTGATGATATATTACTTGCCAGTAATGATATAAGTTTCTTGTACGAAACCAAGAGATTTTTATCAAAGAAATTTGAAATGAAAGATCTTGAAAATACGTCTTTTGTATTAGAAATTCAAATATATCGAAATCGCTCTCAATGTATACTTGGATTATCACAAAAGACCTATATAGAAAAAGTGTTTAAGAGATTTGGCATGCAAAGTTGTAAACCAGGAGATGCCCCTATTTCTAAAGGAGACAAATTTAGTCTTAATCAATGCCCTAAAAATGATACAGAAAGAAAGGAAATGCAAAAGATTCCCTATGCTTCAGCAGTATGAAGTTTTATGTATGCTCAAGTATGTACGCATCTAGATATTGCGTATATTATTGAAATGTTGGGCAGATATATAAGTAATCCGGGATTGGCTCACTGGATAGCAACCAAAAGAGTCATGAGGTATCTTCAGAGAACAAAATATTACATGCTTACATATTCGAAGTCAGATCAACTTGAGATCATTGAGTATTCTGATTTTGATTCTGCTGGATGTCAAGATAGTCGTCGATCTACTTCTGGCTATGTCTACTTGCTTGCTGGAGGAGCTATATCTTGGAAGAGTGGAAACAAACACTCATAACTTCTTCCACCATGACAGCTAAATTTATAACTTGTTATGAGGCCTCCAATCATGGAAGATGGTTGCCGAATTTTGTCACAGGGCTACGCATTATTGATAATATTGAAAGACCACTTAAGTTATTTTATGACAATCAGTCTATAGTATTACATTCAAATAACAACATGAGCTCATCTATATCAAAACATATAGAGATCAAGTTCCTTATTGTGAAAGAAAGAGTTCAGAATGGTAAAGTTTATGTAGAATATATTGAGACAAACTCCGTGGTTACATATTCGCTTAATAAAAGTTTACCACCCAAAGTCTTTCATGAGCATGTTGCTCATCTGGGTATTGTATCATTTGATGATATATTATTTTAGTGGGAGTTTGTATTGAATTGCAGTATTTAGTTTATGTTTTACTATATTTTAGTGATCTCATTAAGTTGGACCAGTTGAAAATAGACATGTTTTGATCAAATTACATGTAATTTTCATACTATACATCCATACTTGATCTATGTCATTTAATTATGTTGATGTATATGACTATGGATGGATTTAGTTACGATATATGTAACAAAAGTCACCTTGATTCTATGTTAATATAATTAATAGACGAGATTGTTGTTTTAGAATAATAGGGTATGTTATTTTGTAGCTCATAAGGTAATATATAATTATCTTTATATATAGTCCAAGTGAGGTGTTAGATACATATACAAGTGTATGATGTATCAAATGCTATTATAAAGGTTTGAGCCTAAAAATGGTAGGTTAATGGGCCATTAATATTTAAGATAAATATGTGCAGATACCATTTTCGTAATCTTTAGTTTATGATGGGTTAAATTGGAATTATGAAAGATAAGGATAAATATAGTTATAAGAATAAATATGGTTATGGTCCCTTAATTCGCCTTATAGTTTTTCTTTTCTGGTATCCTATCATCCCAAAACTCTGGCTTTTGAGAACCTGTGCTGAATTGGAAGATCAAAACCTAAAGAAGTCAATAATCGTTTTGCTATTATGGATTCAGGTATGCTTCTGTTATTAAATTTTATTTTTTTGATGATTTAATCTGAAGAAGGTTTTATTGATGATGGTTTTAGGATTTGTATAATTTGGTTAAAGTTAAAGTTTTTATCAACATTTTTAGCCTAGGGGTGATTGTAAAAGTCAAATGATTATATTTGAAAGGGAGAAAGTTTCTATGTGTGAACCTGACATGTTTTTTTTCCCTAGAATTATAGTTCGGTGGTGCCTGATAAAGCTGGTAGCTTCCATTGTTGGTTGGGAGAGAAGGTCCAAAAGTGAAATGACAAAAGCTGGTTGTATTGGTTAATCTCCGCTGTGAGGGAATTTTATCAAGTCATTGTGGTTGACTTTTGTTTCCAAAGATTGCAACTTTGGTCTTTGTTGAATATGTGATGCTGATCACGTTGACTTCTTGTCGATTTTTCATGAAAGAGTGGTGAAACTTGGCTTTGATTTCTTTGGTGGTAAAGCACCGGCTCTAACCAAATGTTTCATTTTTCTTTTTTCCTTTGAAATTTAGCTAGATCTCATACTTGAAATATTAGGGAAAGTCTTGGCGCGATTGATATGAGTTGCTCCATGTGATGCAGAAGCTACGGGTTCGAGATATGGAACTGGCCTCGTGTAAGTATATAAAATAAGGCTGATAGAAGAGACCTTTTGTGGTCTGACCCTTCCCCGAAACCTGATTTTTCTATGAGTTCCTCTCTTTCGGTCAAAAAACAATACTAGGGGTTTTGAATACCTCTACCGGGAGGAAGAATGGTTGTCGACCCGCTCAATTTTTATCGTCCGATTATAAAGACAATCTAAATTAAATTTATCCTAAAAAATCCCCCGACCCCAAATGTTATGCCAATGGTAGGTGCGAGGCCTAATCTACCCAAGCAGCCAAATCTAACGAGGGGCAGTGGGATTCGGCTAGGTCAACCGACGACTGCAGCATCATATGGGAATCAAGTCTTGGGGGATTATTTGTTTTAAATAGATCTTATTTGGACCATCATTTTAATCAGATAACCCAGATTGATCAGAAAATATTTCCTACTTGACGCAGATTTTTTTTTCAAATATTAATTGGCAGGTATGTATAAAACGTTTGTCCTAACTTTTCGATGCTCATGGTTTGACTTCATTATAAAAATTTTGAAAAAAATAATATTAATGATATTCCTAATTTTTTGAAGTTTTACAATATATGTATGCTCTAATGTGTGAGTGCCAAATCCCAATTATTTGCATTGTCATCTTATATATGTGTTGAAATTTCTGATTGAAAGCCTTATGTAGCCTTTTCAATATGTTTCAAGTCGTGTAATCTCTTGAAAATAAAAAAGTGCCATACATCATATTTCTTTGATAACACTCTTCTTTTATTTCTTTTCAGCACTTTTGCTTCATTTCCTATTTCATATTAATTTTGATAGAGATTATGATTGAGAGCTCTTTAATTATTTTCAAGATGTTAATATAAAATTTTCTACAACAAAATTTCATGATGACAGAACACCATAAAATATTATTTTTGAGGGGCTGATAACTCATTTGTTAAAATATTATTATTGCCTTCTTGTTATGTGTTTTGATAAGATGAAATAATAAAAGTTCAAAAGATAGATGAGACCAATTTAAAGTAGAAATTTTTTCCATTAAAAGATAAACCACAACCCAAAATACGAGTATGACTATTCCTTCATGAGTGACAAACCCACATTACAATACGGGAGTCAATTTCATTTTTACCAAACTATGAATCAGCATGTCTGATCCAATAACACCTTAATATCAACATTTCCTTCTTCCCCGAAGACCAAATTGAGCTCACTCTTTGCAACACAACCTGCCCCAATCGAGACAACTCCTTTAGGGGGTAATATTCACACTAGTATTGGGGATGGGCTCTCCCTCTCTCGAAGAGCCAAACTTAATGAAATACAGAACATTGCACAATGATGCATGCTCAACACATTTGCACAATTTCATATTCATAAATGTGGTATACGAAACATCATCGATACCTTGGTCTACGTCCTCAAAACTAGGAGTCAATTTTCAATATTAGAACACTCATTAATGAGCTTTGTCGCCCACCACTCACCTTGAAAACCTCGTAGATCTTTATCCAACTCTATATCTGTACGACTTCTCATGTATTTGTGCATTTTCCCATCTTCATCATATGACGAAGAACTCCAATATTTTTCTCCCTTAATTTTATATTCTGAATATCGCTTTATTTTATCAGTTAAACATGCCCCTAGAGGTTATCCATAATAGTTACATGTTTACACGCATAAAAAGTTCAGTTATTGCTTTAATGTACAAATCCTTCTTAATTGTTAAAAATTTGTCACTGTAATTTGTTTGGATTGTGAAAAAAAATACATTTTTATATTTTGATATATTTGGCTTGCAAAAAATTGAAGGAAAATTGTTGCCCATCATGAGGAAAAATCCTTTTCAAACCTTTTCTCAGTAAAAAAAATGTCAGAAAATAAGAGAAATTTAAAATGAGGCTATATGAATGGTCCTTTTGTTTACTCAAACAAATAGAACAAGGTCGGAAAACTAATTCTTTTCCGAACTATTTGAGTGTACTCTATTTTCACCGTTTTCTCACTATGCAAGTATACCCTTGGATACCCGTTTTTCTGCACGTAACTATTTAAGCTCTATCAATAAATTTTTATCTAAAAATGAACTTTTTAAAAATAAATAAATATGAACTAATTGATGATTGTTAACATTGGCTTTTTTGGCAAAGCTTTAAATTGAATCAATAAGCCACAAAAATAATGAATTTCCCATTAGAGTTTATATATTATGTGTACCCACATCTATTTAACAAAACACGGCCTCCAACTAGCCAGCAGAAATCAAGCCAATGGCCGTTAGCATCACACATTAAAAGTTCGCAGACATTACTAAGAAGGCTTGTATGTGTTTGCTTTCTTTCATATTAGATTGGATTTGGTGCATTATATGCATCATATAGTCAGAGGAGATTTCCGTTGCATCATATCCATTAACAAAATAACCTGAAAAATATCGAAAAATCGCACAAGTTCGTAAATGTTTCCCATATTCCTATAATTTTTTTGTATTCTTATTGGTGATTATTGCCACCGAAATTTCTTCTTGATTTTCCAATATCCCGACTAAATTTTATTTTCCGTGGCGTGATGTTGATTATAGGATTGAAGATTTTGCAGCGAGTCTAGTAACATTGAGCCGCAATAGTGGACATTATAGATCGTCCTTCTTCACAAATTTGTATAATGATCTACGCTTCTCCAATGCCCATGGGTTGTGATCCATGCCGAGAGTTGCTCGCAGACAGTGTTACTTCTTAGTCAATTCTTTGAAATTTGGCCACTGCTTGACAAATCCTGGCTGGGCAATTGTCTTTATCTTTCTCAATTCTTAAAGGTGTCT
>JAURVB010013936.1:0-10804 GCA_033002965.1 Piper betle | reverse complement strand
TGTCAATATTTTTCTTCATCTTAAATTTAGTCTTGACCCCATTAGCTTTTCCTATTCAAACCTAATCATAATATTGCCACACACAAACAATTTCATGCAATCAGACATTTAAAACATACATCTACCACCATTCTCAACAATTCATCATTTAACGTTTTCGTTCAGCCTCAACATGTACATATGTGCAAGTTGCATTGCTACTCCTCTGTAGTCCCAATAGTGCTCAATTTTCTAGATTCTCACCTACATAGAGAATAAAAAAAATGTTAGTAATGAGTGCTACTGCCCAAAAATAACTAATAAGAAAGCTAGCTCATAAGAGCTGACTCTCCTATTAAATGAAATCATTCTTATAATTCTCATAGAAATTCTCATAAAGGTGCTGATTATGAGCCATTGCCTTAGCTTGACAGCGTCCCATTCTATCTCATCTCATGCTTTGGCAACTTTAAAACTATACCTTGCCAGGGAAAAATCAATTTCTATTCTTTGAGCCCTCTATATCCTCCGTATCACCCTTGGCCCTGAGCACAGAGGCTGAATATCTCAGGCATGCACCTTTAGTTCCCTTTGAAACCACATGTTTAAACATGAGTTGTATTGTAGTAATTGTTATTATCCTCCACACTTCTCTAGGTTTGAGGACCTCAAAGGTGGAGTTGTCGGGATCCTCTGCGAATAGAACGACCTGCTCACCAATCCAGAGTTTGCTTTGACTAACATGGGCCCACTTGCGCAGCGTGGCTGTCAATTTTCCCTTTTTTCACATCTCATTGAAACCTTGAGAAAACTACATGTATATAGGCATGGGTAGATCGTGATCTAGATCTGAGTTTTCAAAACAAACTTGAAGGATTTCATCCTCGAGGGTTATTAATCTGAAAATTTATGCGACTAAATAACCCGCATGGACTGGGATACATTAAATCCACCACTCGACACATCCGTTTACCTATTAAAACAAATCATGATAGAGTAAAGGAATCAAACCATAAGTGAGTCCTAAACAGACCTTGTAGAAGCTCTAATCGTGTCCATACATTTAGGCGGTGAGCTTCTACTATATACTGACACATCAAAACTAAAAGCTAAAGCCTGTTATGATGCATTCATACATCTTATATCACACGCATCAAAGCACTCATCACATCAAGTCACCCACATCAATCCATATCCAATTTTCTAAGTGCATTTGATTAACAATATATACTTAACTTACTTAATTAGTTCCTTAGCATTTATTTTAATACAATTCAAATCACAAAATTCATTTTTATTTACAATAAAAATATTTTTCATATCAGTCAATCAAATCTTAGCTTGTTGAGCTAATAATTATTACTTTTAAGTAATTATGTTGGAGTAAATTATACCTCACATCATCGGCAATCAGCAACGACTAAAGTTTGCCATGCGGTTTGAAACTCGAATTCAGCACCCGGTGGCTTCCAAGGTTCAATTGGGTTCAGCTGGATGAATTCAGTGAATTGAATTTTCTAATGGGTTTTAAGCAATTTTCCTGTTGTTGCTAGTGGTTTTCTGGCAACTTTATGGTGAGGCAATCGGGGATATGAGTCGGCATTGGCTCGACAAACTTGACCCGATGGTGATGGCGGCAGCGGTAGTGATGATTGCCGGTGGCGACGGGCGAGTTGGCCGGGGTCAGTCAACTTATTCGATCGGCCCTTGGCCGGCTTCAGCAGTGGTGCTGAGTGTGGGGGAAAGCTTGACTAGGTCGGGGGGCACAACGGTGGCTGAGTGGTACCAACGATGGCGAATCGGCACTTGGACGGGTTGTGCTAGGATGTGGCGTCGAGGCGTAGTGGATGCCAGGCGGTGGTCGGGAAGGCTTGGGACAGCACAGCGACGACTCGGCAGTGGTCAATGGCATTGATTTGCAGCTGTGCAGCGACCAGAGGTAGCAAGGATGGGGTCGCCAATCAGGATTAGGGGAGAAAGGGTCGTGTGGAGGTTTTGGTAACAATTTTGAGAATAAAAATTGACTTGATTATGACTCAAGTCAAAAATAATAACTAATTTCTAATAAATTCTAAAAAATCCAAAAAACATGTAAAAATCTCATAAATTATAATACACACCATAACATCAAAATGACATCTTCTATAACTCAAACTACTATAAAATACGTCCTAATACGTTATTTGGTCAAAAATTAATTTTACGATCAAATACATAAAAAGCAATAACTGCATATTATCATATTCTGCTAACTTATTTCTCATCAATTTTCTTACATTATCATCATATACAATAGTAAACTTGACCCTCATTGCTCATAATGCTCGGTTGCTCTTGACTCAAAACACAGGTATGAAATTGACTCGACACACACCGACTGGTTCACTAATATAAAACTCTGTGGGTTTTACACTCCGCAAGCAAGCTAAGACCTAGAAGTGGTAAGCCTTGGGGTAGGATGCCCCAAAGGACCTCCTCTAGCTCCTTGTGAGGTAAAGGTTCCCTTTCTTCTTTCTTAATGTTTGTGAGTCAGTGATGCTCGTTCTTGCTTGCTTATATTTTTATTATATTTGTTCCATGTAGATCTGTATATTAGGAGTATTTCAAGCTTTTGAATCATCATTTGTGTGTCTACAAAATAGTTATGATTTTTGCAAGCCATTTGTGTAAGGATTTGCTTGGCTTCAGTAGATTCACTATATCTCATGCTACAGACCATCATTTTGGATGATTTTTGTTTTGTTGTGTTCATACAAGATAGTTCTATATGTTTCATGAATGATGTTTTGCTTGGAGTGGCATGTATGAGCAAGTATGGGTGCCAAAATTGGCGAAAGGTAGCGGTTTTACTTTTTCCAATAGCCTACCCGTCATTTTCATTTTTACACCCTATTTTAGGTTGTATGTTGATGATTTTTTTTCATGTTTCTGGGTTATTATGTTAGATATCTCATGCTAAACTACTGTGCTAAATAAATGTCATTAAGGGATTGACCACCCCTAAAACCGATGTATGCTTTGGATGATTAATGTGATATGTCATGCATTGACATGTGCTCCTTAGTGAGCTTGGTAAAAGATTTTATTAAAATCTGTAAAATTTATGAGAACCGATTAAGTGTCTAATGGAATCATGAAAATTTTGGGCCAAGTTAAAAATCATTATGTAGCTAATTTATCCGGGTTTTTTGAGGGACAAGAATGAAGGGTGAAACCCTGTTCCCTAGCTCCAGTTATAAAATCTCAAATCTTAGTTGTTTGGTGGTGGCATTCCATGAAATTTCACGCAGACTTTATTTTGTGTCACTAAATCAACAGTTTAAAATTAGTAGCCAATGGTTGGGTAGGCTTTTCGGTAGAAAATCCCCAAGCCATGTAAGTCCAACCAGCTTCAGAAATGTCCTAGCCAATGTCGCCTTTCCTGAGTCCACTCAGGACTAGATACCTAGAGTTTTTACCTAAAAGTTTATAGGATTCAAGCCCACTATGTTGAATAATTATTCCTTTTAACCAGGCCTATTTAGAGTCTCTAATACCATGAACAAGCCTTGAGAAATCTAGTGTATGGCCCATGAACACTATTCCCGAGCACCTTGGCCTTCATTTAGTGGGCCTTGATTATGGTGTTGGCCCATGGTCCAGCCCATGTAAATTTTTGTGTATGATCCTTATGATGTCAAGGCCCCATTGGTTCAAATTTCAGATTTTGCTTGCTCGAAAATTGTCCAGTTATGTCTGTTCGGCTAAACCCTTAGTATGAGATTTTCTATTAAGTGTTCTTGCAATCTCAAACCTTAATGAAGGTTATCTAATGAAGTTTAACGATGATTAAGCAAGACAATTAAGTTCATCATATGTCTTAGTGTTGTGCATGCGTGGAAGCTTTGCCTTATTTTGCATGCTGTATTGATAGCGAGTGATTACATTTTCTTTTTCAACTTGTTAGGATATGTTGAGTGAGCTCGTCAACTTAGGACAAGCAGATGAGTCAGCCAATTCTAGGATCCTCTGCTTGACTCCCAAGCGAGGATTTAATCAAGTTTTAAATGATAGGACGATGTTAGTGGAATTTTATCAGATCCCACCAACGTCGGGCCATTTGGCCGAGTTTTTGATAGTTTAATAAAACTTTAAGGATGAGATCCCTTCCAGTTTGAGAAATTGAGCTCTAGGTAAGCACATGATATTAGATATAAATCTCTACCCAA
The DNA here is from genome assembly GCA_033002965.1 of Piper betle. Classification (NCBI taxonomy): domain Eukaryota; kingdom Viridiplantae; phylum Streptophyta; class Magnoliopsida; order Piperales; family Piperaceae; genus Piper; species Piper betle. Next base: position 6,617 of record JAURVB010013936.1, on the reverse strand, counting down.
GCCTATTATATAGGTATACGAGGTTTTGTGGTTTTTAAGAAAACAAGAGAATGAGTGGTAGCCGAGTAGTACACTTACTCTTTAAAGTAGTACAATGTAAGTGAGTATTATGAATGCAGTATGCTTAAAATTATGTCACTAAGCTTGCTAATAGCCACTTGAGTACCGTGGTGGGTGTATATAGAGGATGTGAGGACATAAGTATGCTTGTTAATCGAATTATTGCCGTTGAATTGTCCAACGTAAGATTTTTAATTATGATACATGGCCGCGTGGCCTATACTTAGCTTTGTGTTGTATTCTGAAGTTTCTATTTTCTTCATGGGTACTAAGATACCATATGCCAATAATATTTGTTTATAGTTATTTTCAAACCAGTAATCAACTTGTTTGATTATTGATGCTTTTTGTGAGATCCCTCAACTTAGTCATACATCTAATACCTTACCGGAGAAGATCCTGTTTATAAGTGGGAAATGAGTATAGATCTTTAGCTTGGTTAACCACCTTTAAAGAGATGACCTAGTCTATTATGCTGTACTTTGGGTCGGGTTGTTATAAATGGTATCACAATAACCTGATTATGTGTTAGATGGTGGGCTGGGTTAGGGACATTGGCTAGGCTGCCGGTCATGGGCCAAAATAAGGTCGTGGGATAGGGGCTAGCAACGGGCCAAATGTAGGAATTTCTGAGACGAGAATTTTCTAAGGTGGGTGGATTGTGAGATCCCTCAATTTAGTCCCACATCTAATACCTACTGGGAGAAGATCTTATTTATAAGTGGGAATGAACTATACATCTTTAACTTGCTTAACCACTTTTAAAGAAATGACTTAGGCCCATTACATTACACTTTGGGGGATCGTTACATTTTTCCTATATATATGTAGGAGTATTTCCTTAACGTTGACTGACAATGGCGGAAGATTAGGTGGCTCATGGTGACTGACAATGGCGGAAGATTAGGTGGCTCATGGTGGGTGTACCCACTATTCTCCTATGTTGCTTATGAATTGTTATATATTTTTGTGATGCAATTCAAATGTAATATGATCCCCTATGTGGGCTTAAAGTTATGATGTGTAATAATCTCAAGTGTGGGTTACAACTCTACTTGATATGATGTGTGTTGAGTGTTATTATGTTTTATTTAAGTAACATTACATATAGGGTAGTTAATCTGGACTATTAACTAATGACCTTCTACAGGGTTTGCTTAAGCCCTAGAGTTTTAGTGTCTGTGACTCAAGTCAGAGTTTCTGCATTAGCGAATCAGTCAGTTTAACCGTTGGTTCAAGTCGAGTCAGTTTCATGAACCACGTGCTAAGTCGAGACCAGCCGTGAGATATGAAATATGAGAGGTTTAGGTGCACGCTAGAATATATAATGATAATATCAGAAAGATGATGAAAAATGAGTAATTAGAATATATGATAGTAGGAATTTGTTTTTGTATTTCATCATAGAGTTATTTTTAGGGCTAGAATAATGCATTAAGACATGCTTATAGAGCAGATAGGGTGGGTTATTAGCTATATAATATGCCATTGTCATGTTATGCTGTGTATTATGATTTATGGGATTTCTCCCTATTTTTTAAGATTTTTTAGGATTTATCAACGAGTTAGTTATTATTTTTTTACCCGAGTCAGAGTTGAGTTAGCTTTTATTTACAAGACTACCCTTGAGACCTCACCCCGACCTTCTTCTCCCCCTCGACGCAACCCACACCCTCACTGTCGAAAACCCCTCCAACCTCATCACCTCAGCCGATCAAAGCTCGATGAGCCCCGTCTGAGTGCTTCGCTAACGCCCATCCCCACCTTTCTGGCAGCTATCCGGTCTCCATGATGCCCCAATGCTGCATGATCAAGCCGCCCGTCCCCGAGTCAATTTGCTGCCATTTCTTAAGCCGCTCTGTTGCATCCATGCCACCAACGCCGCCCCCTTCGACCCTTGGACCATTTCCCCCATACCCAGCTTCATCGCCGAAGCCAGCTGAGGGCAACGGACTAGCAGAAGGGACCTTGGCCGACTCATCTCCGCCGTTGGCATCCTCACCACCACCACCATTGGGTCGAGCTAGCCGAGTTGGTGCCAACTCATAGCCCAGATTACCTCACCAGAAAGTGGCCGGATCTTCCATCGAACTCATCCCATCGTACCTCGATCGAACTTCGGACGTTGTTGGGTGCCGAACTTGAGTCTCGGAGCAACACGACAAAATCCTAGCCGCAGCCGATCTTTCTCACGGATGCGAGGAATAATTAACTCCGAATTAATTCTCGTAAACGTGATAATTAACAGTACAACATGATTGGATTGATGGATTGACATGTTAACTATTTTATTGTAATAAAAAAATATGAATTATTTGATTGAATTTTATTAAAATGAATGCCAGGGAACTAATTAAGTAAATTAAGCAAGTATCTTAATCTATTGCAACGAAGCATAGAAAATCTTATATGGATTGATGTGTGAGTGATGTAAGTGTGTCTTGATGTGTGTACACTATAGGATGTGTGAATGCATCACGCGTAAGCTGTTAAGTGTTTAAAATATATAATATTTCCCGATGTTCTTAATATGATTTTGTACTTCTCGGGTATAAACATTATTAATTTAGTGATATTTTTCATTATATTCTAATTAATTAATATTTTATTAGATATGCTTAATTTTGGTGTTTCAATGCAGAAAAAGATGAATAAATTAAGCTTTGGATTTAATTGGTCATGACACTTGGCCCTCACCCAATGGCTACAATTCATGGTGTTCAATGGAGTCGAACAGTTGGAAACTTGAAGGGACATTATAATTAATTAGACTACGTCGATTTGTGAACACCCTCTTCGAATTCTTGTATCTCCACTTCTATATAAATGGGTGGTCATTTGTTGTTGATCATATCTCATCTCTTGGCTTCAGAGTGTAGTGAAAGAAATAATTTTAGTTTTTGTAATTCCTTTTTCTTTTATAATAAAAATTAGTTTCTTCTTTATAATGTTTTCTATTTTTTTATGGAGTAGTCTTTTATTTCGTTCTAGAGAAGAATGAAACTTAACATGATTTAATTGAATTCATTTCAACCTCTTATTCTTTTACTCAATCGGATTGTTTAAATTGTCATATTCTTAATGCTAAGAGTAGATTGATCACCTATTTCTTAGATCATGATGTTTAATTAGATTTTAGGAGAAATTAATTAGATTAGTCATTCGTAATTCATCATGAGTCTATTCATCATGAGTCTTTTGACTTGTTTGTCGTTGTGGTCGGATACACACAACACCGTATGCGATTGTAAGGCAATTCTTAATGCATTATTTTGTTGATTAATCAATTATCACCGGGAGGTAGAAATTGAGGCAAAATAATAGAAGCATGAAGGAGCGGGAGCCACCATGTCATATAATTATCCTAGATCGACAATCCGAGGGAATAAAAGATAGGCAAAATAATAGAAGCATGAAGGAGCGGGAGCCACCATGTCATATAATTATCCTAGATCGACAATCCGAGGGAATAAAAGATAAGAATAAGATTTGATGAAGTCGATCCGAGGGAATAAAAGATAAGAATAAGATTTGATGAATATTAAATTCATGTTAAGGGAAATTCGACTCTAGAACGAGTTTTATAATTTTGACTTTGACTTCGCTTTTAATTTAAAGTTATTACTTAGATTTAGTTAAAGTCAGTTATTTTTGCTTTGTTCCTAATTTTATTTTCTTTAATTAATTTAAGGAAATTCATCTCCCTGTGAGACGATACTCGATTTATCATTATATTACTTGTTTCGACCGTGTATACTTACACGTCATTGAAAATATTCGAACATTAGCTTTTAGTTTGATGTGTAGATATGAAGTAGCAGCTCGCCGCTTAGGCGCATAAACACTATTGGAACTTCCATTAGGTCCGTTTAAGACACGCTTCTAGTTTGACTTCTATACTCTATCGTGTTTTGATGTAAGTGGATGTGTCGAGTAGTGGATTTATTGTATCCTACTCCACATGGACCATTTAGTCGTATGCGATTTTTGGATTAATAACCCTTGTGGATGAGGTCCCTTGATTTTATTTTTGAAAACTCACATCCAGATCATGATGCCTTTGGGCCTATTATATTGAAATCCCTACCCAGGCCTATGTACATGTAGTTTTTTGAGTTTGCAGTGAGATGTGAGATGAGGTAAACCGACGACTGTGACTTGAGATAGGGTGTGTGTTAATCAAAGCAAGCTCTGAAATTGGTGAGCGTCTGTTTCATTCTCGAGGGATCCTGATAACTCCACCTTCAGGTTCCTCAAACTTGGAGAAGTGTAAAGGTTTACGGGTACTGCTATGTAGTTCATGTCTAGACTTATGGTTTCAAAGGGTACTAAAGGTGCATGCCTGAGAGTAGTCAGCCTTTGTACTCAGGGCTAGGAGTGATACGAAGGATGTAGAGGGCTGAAAGAATAGAGAATGATTTTCCTGTGCAAGGGATAGTTTAAAGTGGGCATGAATGAGATGAGATAGAAAGGGAATGGTGTCGTGTATGGTTGACGACTCCTAGTTATTGCATTTATGAGGGATTCTATGAGGAAGAATAATGAGGTTTTCATTCAACACGAGAGTCAGCTCTCCTGTGTTAGTTTGTTATTAGTTATTTCTGAACCGGTAATGCTAGTTATTGATGATTTTTTTATTATCTATGTAGGTGAGAACAATGAAGAATAAACGTTGTCAGGACTGCGGAGGAACACTAAAATTGCGCACACATGTACCGCCCGAGTGTAATGATGATGATGAGTGTTGAAAGTTTTGAATGCCATTCTCTGAATGAATAAATGTTCAGCATGGGAATGAAACTGTGAATAGAAATGAATAAGTTGAACAATGGAGTCTAGACTCTGCTCAGAAGATGAAGAAAGTAATGATAACTAGAATGTAAAGGAAATGTTGTGTTTTGACTTCATTTTATATTTTCGTTGATATAAACATGCACTACTTGTTGTTGACAAGGTGGTCCATATTGCACTTTTACAAGAGACTGTCCATTCTGCTTCAAAAATAGAAATTTTCTTTAAACTTTTTGTTCTGTCTATATTGCACTTTTATAGCATGCATTTAGAACAACGTTAGAACCTAAGCATCCCATCCATACATTGATTGCTTGTATTGCCATCTTGAGACGTCAAGGCAAGATCCGGGTTGGCTTAACAGAATCAAGTAGATTAACGAACAGTTTGGTTGTTGGTAGTTTTTTTCGTTTCGATTCACGGGTGAACCAAAATGGGGTATTACACTCGAAGCTGATGTTTGAGCACTTAAGGTGCACTAAACATATTTGATTGCAAGTGCGTGAGTCTTGAAGTAACGTGGATCGAGGATCTTACTGTTCTTACTTCGTGAAGATCGAGTGTTAGGATATAGTAATGACCCGGCCAAAAGTGCAATATAATGGGCCCAAGCCATTTCTTCATAAGTGGTTAACCAAGTTAAAGATCTATAGTCCATTCCTATTTACAAACAAGATCTTAGCCCAGCAGGTATTAGATGTGGGACTAAGTTGAGAAATCTCACAATCCACCCACTTTTAAAAAATTTTGTCCCCAAAATTTATACACTTGGCCTGTTGCTAGCGCTAACCCATGACCCTAGTCCAGCCCACCATTTAATACGGAACAAGGAAGCTCTGATACCAGCTATAACGAACGACCCACCTCAAAGTGCAATGTAATGTGCCTAAGTCATTTTTGTAAAAGTGGTTAACTAAGTTAAAGATCTATAGTCATGGTTAACTAAGTTAAAGATCTATAGTCATGGTTAACTAAGTTAAAGATCTATAGTCTATTCCCAGCTATAAATAGAATATTATCCAAGTAAGTATTAGATGTGGGGCTTAGTTGAGGAATCCCACATATATAATGCCCTGACACTTGAAGAATGCCCATGTATTTTAAATTTCTGGTTGCTATGAAACAAGTAACCACGACCCTTATGTTACGTGTACTAAGTTCTATATCATCATCTAAGAATAAGTTATATAATTCAAAAGGTAGAACTAAGTTTAAAAACCAGACCATACATCCGAATTATAAAAGTTCAACCTTTTAGTTGCATTGTGGGTGTTGCCTTCGTATAGTTTGGAGTGACCACCCGCATTTTGTAATGTCACCATCTTTGTTGCTAGGGAGGTGCTTCCTCTCCTGTAATTTGAAATGCTTATTTTAATAGCCTTAAGGTGTAAGAGCTTTATTACAATAGAATGACTTGTGTGCATTATCTGATAAGTCTTGTGAGGTTACTCTCTTAAGCTTTCTTAAGGGGTGAGATCAACTTTTGCAATATAAGTCTAATAAGTAGTTAAACGAATAGTTTTTCAAATTATAATATCATGATTCGATCAAGGTTCGGGCCGAATTGTGATGTCTCATTATATATGTCCTAAGAGTCTAAACTAGCATTTGATCCAAAACTAATTCGGATTTCTATATAAAAGTGCTTGAAGTTGAAGGCAGTTCTTTTTCTTACACCTCGGCCAACCCTTTTGAATCCTTTATAGTTACAGTTGGTATACCACTCTTTATTTATGTATTTTTAATGCAAATAGGATATAGATACC
>JAURVB010013935.1:0-100021 GCA_033002965.1 Piper betle | reverse complement strand
TGGAAAGATGGAGGGCGACTTGGCGGCAGTGTTGGCGAGTGAACGGTTAGCATCGGTTGGCGGAGGTGCAACGATCGGGGCAACTTCGGTGACGTGAATCGGGGTGGCGTCAATGGGGGGAGAGAAGCGTCAGGGGGAAAACAGGTCGGTGGCAATATAGTAAATAAAAGCTGAATTGACTCCAACTCGAGTCAAAAATAATAACTATCTCGTAATAAATCTTAAAAAAATCCAAAAATAGAGAAAAATCTCATAAAATATAATACACATCATAGCATGACAATGATATATTACATAATTAATAACTCACCTAACACTGCTATATAACACGTCCTAATGCGTAATATAACTCCACCGATTTTGAGCGATTCAAGTAAACTGATTATTGTCCGAATTTTGATGAATTAGTCGATTCAGTGACTCCCTTCTAATCTGATTCAACGTCCAATTTTGTTTTTTGCATCTATGCTTATAACATGAACAAATTATAACTTAATTTAAAAGATGACCAGCCCAAGATCATTGAAATGAAAAAAATCTCACATGAATAAAATCGTAATTATATAATATTATTTTTTTCCTAAAATTTTGTCTTTGCCACTGTCTCCAAAAATCACCAAACATTTTTCTCGTGCAACAAAACTCGAGAAGATAATGGGCCCCCGGTCATGTGTATTGCACAACTACTATCAACATACCACAATAAGTATTCCCTGGGTGAGTTGGAAGATGCCATCAAGCAAAGTGCCTTGAGAATATATTTGAATACATCTTAGAGGACATGCTTCATGATTCCACAATAGAAGGCAAGACACCCAACCCTTCCACAAGAATAGCATGTTAGGGATGACCTCGGGAGGGCCTTGGTGACGCCAACTTTCATTAAATATTTAGAAAGTTAAAAAAAATATTGTTCATATCTTACATATTTATACTAAAAAGAGACGATTATTATGGATGTAGCCAAAGAATACCATGCTAAACATTGACAAATTTGACATCAGCGAGCTTACAAATAGATACTTAAAAAATTTGCTCTATGTAAAAAAATAGAATGATATAACTAAAAATTGAAATATATAGAAGATATGAAAAGGATTCATACTGGTTTGCTACATAGCCATGAGGTTGAACAGATCGGAAGGTGATAGCTCAAGCTTGATTTTAAGAAGTGAAACAAAAGCACATGAGAACACGGCAACATAATCTACAATGCAAATTCAGAACTTCTCTTTCAAGAAATCTCAATGAACAAAAACATAGAAAATGATCGTCACATACCATAAAGACCATATTTCAAAAGAAAACTTGCTGCAGTGGCGCCATCCCAATGATATCTCGAAGGACAAACTCCAGTCCACTGTAAGTTGCCCTTGTTAGAAATTTAAAATCAACTTATTGTTATTTGCTAGGCTCTTACGGTTGGGTTCAATGAGAAGAATGCCTAATAAATAAAAAAATTCAAACCATCAAGAATGGAATATGAATTAGGCGATCAGAGGTATCCTCATTGATCAAATTATTCATCGGAGAAAAAAGTAAAAGCATGGCATCAATGACGAGATATATCCATAATTAAATTGAACAAATATTAAACCAACAATAGGAATGAGAAGCAGTATAGTATGCACCATTAAAACTAATCTTCTTCTTCCAATCAACAGCCACTTGAAGAAAATTTTCCTGACAATTTTCCTTCTTCAATAAAATTTTCTTGACAATTTTCCTTCTTCAATCAACACTATTGTTCAAGGATATTAATTCATTATATAAATATAGCATGAGCTAAAATTAGGAGGGGAAATATACCTACCATGTGATCAAGCTCTCTCTTTATATCTGTGTTCAGAAGTGTCTGATATCCTTCATGACCACTCCAGAAAACAAATTCTCACACCCCAAATAATGAATCACCTGATTATCAAACATAAAAACCATCTATTAATCTACAAGTATAGAAACGTTCGCTTAGTTTTGTGACCAAATGTCTCATCGAATAGGCAGCATGGTTAGTATAGAAAAATTTGTCAAACATGAGGAAATTACCTTATAATCAAATCATCATACTCTGTCAACTTCTCTATCTCATTATAATCAATCAATTATTGGAGGCCGGAAAAGGTAAAAGCAATTCTAAATCCATACCTTGCTCACTTCGATACTCAGTTCTTTCTTTAGAGCGATTCACATAACCTAAATTTTAAAACAAAACAATGGTATGAAGGTTTAGGAAAAAAAGAAAGAAAAGTCATGCAGTAATTGATTGTGTGATAAGATTTCAATAAACAAAACCTGAACCAAAGCAGTAAAAAAATTTCTTATGAAATAAATGGACAAACCCGGCCATGGTGAGATTGGATTGGTGGCGAAGGAGAGAGAAGGGGGCTGTCTGGCATCGCCGCACTGGGGAGAGGAGGTGGAAGGGGAGAAGAGGGATGTGGTGGTTTCGTCAATGTCAAGGAGAGAGGGAGAGAGGGAGGCAGCGATGAGACATGTTAATTTTATGTTGATTGTTGCTGTCGCCAACCGACCCCGTCGGCACGACGACACCGCCCACAAGCTCCCCTCCGACCTCCCCATCTCTGTCCTCCTACCTCTCTCTCTACCGCAGGTAGATTATCTCCCTCCAAAGCGCCGCCGCATTACCTCGCTGTTGCTGGTGTGAGCGGGGTTGGCTTACCCATTTACATGGAGGATTTGTGGTGCTTGTTGAGGCATAGATTTTTGCTTACCGAGTGAAGTAGAATAGTTGGTAATTGTTTTGTGGGAATTTGTTAAATCAAAGTTTGAATTGTCTTTGGTCTAAGTAAATTTTTGAGGTTAAATTGTCACGGAAATTGGCTGAATTTGGAACTTGCATTGCATCACCTATAAGTTTTCGTCAGTATTGTGTGTTCTGTTTACCTAGTTGATGTGTGTCCTATGAATGCTTGGATTGCTTTGTATCATTTTCTCCACGAGTGTGTGTCCTTTCTACTTACAACTAAAGTTGACAAGCTTCAATGTTGTTAGTGTAAAAGAAACTTGTCTGTGAACTAACACTAATCCTTTTATTTCAATCATATGGAAGGTTGTGTCTATCTTTGAACTAATGGGTAGAAAAGGGTCCTTCAATCAAGTCCTCTTACTTAGAGATTAAAATTGAATTGGCGAGTCTCGACATACCGAGCATTGCCCATGTGTTCGGAGACGGTTCACATGTAGAGAATCTTAAAATCAGACTTGTGATAGAAGAAACGTATTTTATGGGCTATAATATGTGGCTCAAGAGTGGGATGGAATTGGTGGAAAAAAGTGTTTTTGGGAGTGATTCGGAGACAAAGGATTTGTCTAAGGTATTGTTTACAATGATTTTTTAAAAAATTTTTGGCTACCATTTTAACTTTTCCTGACATTTTTGCAGAATTTATTTGATCCACTTAGAAGAAAAGTTTTGGGATCAATGGAAAGTGTCTGCTCTGTAATCCCAGAAGACGTTGGCGGAGTGGTACAGACGACGGGGATGCTTCTTTGTTCCCCGTTACCAGATAAGGAGAAGGTGTATTTATAGGCTAGGTTGGTTCCAACGTATCTCCAAAAAATGGCCAGCAAACCATGAAAATTCCCCCATGAAACATTATAGAGATCTCAAGTCATGCACTATTATACGTTCACCCATGATTATATGGGTCCCACTGTATCTATACCCATATTGTTAAAGATTTATTAAAACGACCGGCTCTTCTTCTAGAACACGGGCTTAGTAGTGGGCTTGTTTTATTTTTTAATTGGTCCTTCGGTATGTGCTTACTCTAGGCTTCGTTTTTGGGTTTTGAATAAAAAATAAAATGGGCTCGAGGTGACTTGGCGCAGGCGGAATAAAATGTGTACATACTATTTGGCATTTTCAACTGTGAAAATTATGCTTATTTTGCTGTCAAACTGGGTTAATCAAATCACAATAATACTTTGTCAATCTTTGCAACATGTATAGGTAAAACCTGAATGCAGTATGGAAAGCAAGGTACAAAGAAGGTTCATTTTGTTGGTTTCTTTCTTTTGTCTTCGTAGGTTGTTTTATCACATTTGTTCCGAAAGTTTGGGCAGATGACTATTAATAATCTCGATTGTGTTGCTTACCCTTTTTCTGCTTGTGATATACTCTTTATTGTGAAAATTTTCAATTTAAAATCATGGAAGCACCATCTTTATTGCTCTTTTTGAAAAAATTAATCAAGGAATTTTTAATTAGTTTGATTGATGTGCGGTTAAATAATTCCTCCATTTCGTAATTTATTTAATTTAATTCTCTTGCAATTGTTATTAACTTTTGTCTTCTTCAATCATGATAGGCTATTATTTGTTTTTAAACTGTCATTGTTTTCAAACTTTTTTGCCTTTACTCACATAGTTTTTTTATTTACTTCAAACTCATTATTTCTTTTATTCAATGCCATTTTTCCTAAAAAACATAGTTAGAGACTCCATTATTAACTCATGACCCAATTGTGTCCCTAAAAATAAAATCTTGATAGTTGTAATCATATTTTTATATTTAAAATTTAAAAAGTTGTAGGTTGGTCCATTTATTTCAACTCACCGATTGGAGTACAATCTTGTGATTATTGAACTATAATTCTCTTAGTAAATATTACACAAATTTATATATCCTCCACTATTTTATGAAAATTATTAATTTTTGTTGTAAAATCTTTTTATTTAAACTTAATAGGATGCGATAAATTAAGGAAATCATGTTGCATGCATTTGAACAGTGTGAAAAATAATTTTATTTTACAGGAAAAATTATTTTATTATACAGAATTTTAAAAATTTCTATGATAAGGTTTTGGTATTGCTTCCCGAATTTCCCAGTATATTATTTGCATTTAAGATTGGGTGTCAACTTTTGTCTGGAGAAGCCAAGACCCTGCCCTATGTTTTTATGATCACGACAAATAATATATTAAAGGATTTTAGTGGGTTAAAGAGCCTTTACAAGAAAAGTGAGAGCATTTTTGATATTTCCTACAGGTGGAAGGATGAAAACCAATTACCAGAAAAGGTCATTTTTTATAATGACAAGACTACCCTTCATTTAAGAATCCTTTTTTAAGAAGAGGGCTACTGGCCGTCGGTTGCCGGTCGCAGCCAATGTGGTGGCTAGACCAATGATATGGGGCAGCCATGGCCGATATGGGGTGGCCCCATTATGGCCACAAGCCTTTCCCATATTTGTATTATATTCAGTTAAGTGTTTGTTCCTTCTTCTCACCTTCAATTAACTTTTAAAATCATATTATGAATATGATCAATAGTTTATGAGAAAATTTGGGTATGCTAATTCATATTTTTTATGATTTCAATGCAGGTGTCAATTATTGAATTTGCTAAATAAGTGATTCAACAACGAGTTTCCCTTTCAAAATTTAAGAATCATGGTTATTTTGTTCCTTCATAAGATCATGTGATGAAGAAGAGGTTGGATAAAGTGATGAAGAGGTTGGATCAAAGGAAAAGATCGTGACTCACTTTTACTTAATATTTATTATGATTATGAAGTTTTTGTAATTTGATTTTTAGCATATTTCAAGCCAATGAAGGAGTTTTCAAGTCTTCATTAATTTTTCTTTTGTTTTCTATACTTGCATCCAACATAATTGCCACATTGCATGAATTGAAATTGATAATAATTAGGGGTGAGCAGTGGGCTTCAAACCAACAGAAACGAATTACAGAACAGCCCTTCAGGTGGTTGGATTTCATGGCCAAATTGAAACCGAACTCTACTTGAAATCAAACAAAAAGAATTAAAATATTTTGGTTCGGTTCGGTTCAATTTCAAGTAACCAAATTGAATAATAATTTATAAAGTAAAGATTTATTTTATTATGTGACCAAACTTATATCATTATTTTAGTGAAAAAAATCATTTAATAAGTAATTCTAAATATATATCATATTCAACTAGTAGAAATTTATTATAAAACTAATTTTATGATAATTAATATAAAATATAGATTTTATAACAGTTTTTAAAAAAATTTCGATTAATTTTTGAGTTTAAGAATATTGTACGCGTTATCTCTTACCCAATGAGCTTTAAGCAAATTACCCACCCATTAAATATTATTATGATAGTTTTGCTATTTAAAGAATAAATAGATACTCTTAGCTATGCTTTTCTAGTCATTTATTGGTTCTTACAATATATGTTGACTATAAGACCTTCTAACTGATTATTTTTAAAAATATTTAATACCAACTTGAATGAATGATTTGTAAAGCGAAAGAGAAACCAGGGAAAAGCAACAATTGCGATACCACTCTGTCGTCAACCTTGTCTCTTCATCGTTCCCACCTCTTTCTTTCTCTTCCCACTTATGCATTTGCGATCGCCGATTTTCATAGCCTTCTGCATTTGAGATCATTTCACCACTAAGCAAACCATCAACTCCATTCTCCAAGGTCAGCGATCAGGGGTGGGTGTTTCCTTCTCACGTTCTTGTCTCATTTTCTCTTAAACAATCTGCAAGTTTTGGTGCTAATATATTGATCTCTTCTTGCAGCCGCCTGGTAAAAAATAGAAGCAGGATTTTTCTTAATTTGTTGTATGGTATGAATTTTATGTTTAGATGGTGGTTATTTATTTAATGTTCATGTAGCATTCAGTTTTCTTAGTGATCTTATAACTAATTCTTAAGTTGTAATAATTATTCTCTCATCGCCTTCTCATCAGTCAATTAACTTTACCATTGTTGAAGAGTTTGTGTATTAGTGTCATCACATCAGCTTTAAGGTCTACTTGTTCTAATTTAGGGTGTTGGTAATGTTTGGGATCTCATTTTGTTGTATCACTTTATTGATCTCATACTCCAATGAATTTCTCTACAAATGAATTACTTGTCTTTTTAATGAGAACTTGGAAAAATAGAAACTTAGAAGCAGGTTCTCTTTACTTGTCTAGTACACACTGTATAGGGTGTTAACTCTTTAAAATAGATTCCCTTGTTTTTGTTTATGTAGCAAGCACCCTCACTTTTTTCTAATCTAAACTTGTTAATGCCACTATGTAGCTATAGCAACCATTGTTGAATATAGCATATTGACATGATTTGTTTTTAATTTCTTTTGGTGTTAACAGGAGATAGTTGAAGGGGTCTCGCTCACTCTTTTGCTACATATCATACAACAAGAATCTTATCTTTTCATGTCCAACAATCTTCAATTTTTCATGTTATTCCCTTGAAACTTTCTCCTACTTATCTAAGCCAATGTTTGTTATACCTTCACTTCTTATATAATTCTTGTCCGGATTCAGCAAGTCACCTAATCACCTTATATCATTTCCTCTGATTCTAAATTTGATCTTTACATCCTTTTTTCTCCAATCAAGATGTCCAGATTTATCAAGAAAACTGACAAACTTCAGATCGAATCCACATCCCATATTGAATCCATCAACCTCTAATGTCACAGATATGATCAACCGATTGGCACCATCAAGAACCACCCGCTGTACCTGCATTTGGATCAACTGCTTCTTCCTCTGCTCCTGCAAATATTTTTGGTCCAAATGAACGGATGAAAAGTGTTTCTACTGCACAACCACTGACAGAAAAGGATTTTGGACGAGCTCCTGCTGGCAAACAAAGAAGGAATAATTGTTGATTTAATTTTTTTATTGTGTTTTTAATATTTTTATCAGTCTAGTTGATTTAATTTTTATTTTTTATTCATCTTGAATATTTGTTGGAAATTGAAGATAAAAATATTGAGAAGAAAATGCGAGGAATCGGAGAAAAATCAATTTATTTGGAGAAAGCCCTTAATTCGTCAATTAGTAAAGAAACAGACCCATGACTGGTAAATCTGATGAAAGAGAAAAGACTTTACTTTATCAATTTATGGACACTAGGACTTGTTTTGGAAAATATTGCAAAAGGGTGAACCAGTTCACTGGAAACGGCGTCGTATATATTTTATTTTATTTATTCGTTTCCAATGTTGGTGTGGGCCCAGTCCTTATTATTTTGGAGTCGTATATATAGATCAAGAAACATGAATTAGGGATCGATTTCTTCTCTCGTTTTATCTTCTCTTTAGCGGCTCTATTTTAGGGTGGTGGTTTTTTCAAAGGAAAATAAAAAAAGAGATTGGCCATTAAAAGGAGCGATTAAAAGAGTTTATCTTTAATCTCTTTTTTGTTTTATTGCAATATTATTAATAATTATTCATATACCCTTATTTTATTGTTTTATTTTCTTATTTTATAGAGTAATATAGTTTATGCTAAAAACAAGATGAATCTTGAACTAGATATTTATAAATAGATGAGTTTTTAGTTATTTTCTTCATGGAAATTGTATTCTAATTTGCTTAATGTTTTTATTTATTTAATTAGTCATTGTAGTATGATGATCTTCGAAGAGAAAAGCTATATTGCATGATTAATTAAATAATAAATTGAATTTGCTTTGCATGTGAATGATCTATAGAACATAGTCTTAAATTGTAAGCTGATTACTATGAATAGAAATTGTTGAATATTTACGTGGTCTGTTAAACTATAACCTAAATAAGATAGTTCATCATAACTACTTGATGAAGCTTAGTTCATATTGGAAGAAGTTAACAGAGATTTTACCCGAAATATGGATGATTGAAATTAATTTATTTTCAAAGTGGTTAATTTTGGCCAAAAACATGGAAAATTAAATAATCGAAAGCCCACCATCCCATGAGAAGAATAATTATAGTTTATCTATGAAAATTATTTTGTGATTATGTAGTCCAAGTGAAGTCGAGTTTTTAGTATGATATTTGTACATTGAGGAATCCTCGATTCTTAGAATAGACTCATTGTTCTATTTTTATTTTATTTGAGAATAGAACTTAGATAAAAATTCTAAAAATTTGTTATCTTTTGCTTTAGATAATTAAAATTATGAATTTTAATTAAAGTAATTAATTGTCTTCGTGTGACTCATACACAATAAATATGTGTCACTAACTTGACGAGCACGACGACCTTTACAGCCGAGCTGAATCTGGACTCCAGGTGAACAAAGTTGCTATGTTGTTTGACAACATTTGGGAATGTTTAGATCTTGAGAAGCTTGGCATATTAGGTAAAGAGAATCTGGACACAAGAACATTCAATCTAATCTTCACAACTCAATCAGAAGCGGTATGTGAGAAAATGCAGTCAGCTGAATTGATTAAGGTGGAAACTTTGGGGTGGGATGATTCTTGAGTTTTGTTTAAAAGAAGTCTTGGAAGCAAGAACGACATTGAGAGCTGTGTCTCTAGCATTGTGGAGCTTGCCAAAGGTTGCAAGAGAGTGCAATCATAGTTGCAAAAATCAGCCAATTTCGAGTAGAATTGGCCGATTCTACTCAGCTCGGTGAAAAAACTGAGTTAAAATGGGGCCGGATCATTTTGGCAAAAAATTAGACCAAGAATTGGCCAATTCAACCCGATTCAAGTTGATTTGAGCCGATTCTCATCCCAAGTTGACGACGAGCAAGAATCTGCCGATTCAGGATGAGGCGGGGGGAGATGGGGTGAGGGGTTGGTGGGGTGGCAGGGGCAACGGGGGACGGGCCGACGAGGGGCAGCGGCAGTGGTTGGAGAAGGCGGGCAGGCTTAGGTGAGGTGAACGAGGGAGGGAAGGGGAAAAAGGGCGACGACGTGAGAGGGAACAGGGCTGGCTAGGTGGCTACAGTGGGGGGCAAGGGGGTGCAAGGGATGGGCCCGAGGGGGGGTGGGACAAAGAAGCGTCAGGGAGCAAAGAAATGGGTTGGTGGCATTTTCGTAATTAAAAGTTAACTCACTCTAATAAAAAATAATAACTAACTTCAAATAATTTTAAAAAAGTCCAAAAAATATAAAATAATATTATAAAATATAATACACACCGTAACATTAAAATGATATATTTTATAATTAATAACACATTGATTATGACCGATTCTTGTCTGATTTATGATGAACCAGTCTGATTCAATGACTCGTCGTTTCCGATCTGATTCAACATTTAATTCCAATTTTCACAGCTTAAGAATGCAATGGGTTGTCGCTTGCACTCAAAGTCATCGACAGGGCTAGATGGCTGTCAGAGGAGTGGAGGCAAGCATTAACCACTCTTCGACGATATCCTCCTGATATCCCCAATACCGAGGAGTATCTGTTTACTTGATTGAAGTTCAGCTTTGACTCTTTGTCGAATCAAAGAGAAAAGAGTTGTTTCTTGTCATTCCTGCTTCTATCATGAGGATAGAGTCATTGAGGCCGGCATGCTCATTGAATGTGGGATTGGAGAAGGGATTCTAACATTGAATGGCAGCTACCAGGAAGCATTGGACGAAGGAATGAACGTCTTTAAAACCCTGCAAGCTGCATACCTTTTTAAGCACTCCAACATAGGCCTTTAAGCACGAGAATACATGATCTAGGCGGTGACACGAGACTCTAAATTGCTAACTCTCATGAAATTACTAAAAAATTAGAAACGCGTCAGTTTTCCGTATGGTATGAAGATTCCAAATAGCCAAAGGAAGCTATTTGCCGCAATTTGACCACTCTTATTAGCAGAACAACTCCACGTGTGATTTGTTTGACATCCATGTCCCAACTAAGAGTTGTAAATTTGATGGTCGTTCACTTTGATGGATCTCCGACATCAATTGGAGAACAGACAGAGTTGAGACATCTTGAACTAATTCAATCAAACCTGGAAAGATTACCGGATGAGATAAAGAAATCTAAGGAAGTTACAGGTGATACGTTATTACAACTTGGAAATGAATATTGATCTTCCAAAATCAATTGGGCAATTGGAGAGCTCTGTTGAGCTAAGAATAGTGGTATGCAGAACTAAAACTATGCCGACAAATATAGACGACTTACACAATTTAGAGGAGTTAGTGATTATTCAAAGCGAGATTGAAGAGCAGCCAAAAACTATGGGTCGATTTGTACAGTCCCTACGTGCAATTGGCCTTTTGATCAGCTTGAAGAAACTAGTCCTCGATATGGAGGGTCCCATGGTGTGTTACCCATAGGACTTGGAAGTTTGAAGAAACTAAAAATCTTGGAACTCATTCCTAGAGACCCATTTACCCATTTAGGAATATGCACAAGTTGAGAGAACTCCACCTTCCTATTACAAATTTCAAGATTCTGACACCGAACTTCTTCCGGTAGTTGATATCATTGAAGAGTCTGTCAGTTAGTAATAAAGGTACTTGGAAAGACGGGGAGGAGTACATCTACGATGACGTTGCTTCTTTGTCACCCAATTGTTACCCTTGCCATTAAGAATCCTGAGAATTAAGTTTTGCTGAATCAAGAATTTCAAATTCTCCTGCAAGCAACAATTTATGCTTCCCCTGGCTAGAAACGTTCAACATTTCCTATTCGCCAACGTAGAAAGTTGCTAGTGACGAGTCAGGTGGCACTACCAAGCATAAGTGTTCTGGAAATCTCATTTTGTGATGCCCTGAAGCACATCTCTGGACTGAAAAAACACTATAAGCCCACGTTAATCAGATTATACACCTAACACCCATGTATATGAAGGTGTACATTTTTATGAATATAAAAGAATTGTATGTTATTATGAACCGCACTCAAGTACTACTTCAAACATTGAAGTAGTTTGAAGTATGAGGTATTAAGTAACGCAGCGCATTTTCAGAATTTATGGCATCAATTTAACTATTCCCCGTTGCCACTTGAGTACAGTGGACAGGTGTTATATGGATGTTACGAGAGCATAAGTGTTGTATGAATAAGTATGGGTTTGTCGTGCATGTGGGCCGGTTTCTTTTCAAATAAGCTATTATACTTACCGCCCTTGTGAGAAACTTGTGAAGTCTTATAATTTTCAGTGGGTAATAGAATATTTGTTTGTCAATATTATTTTAGTGGTAGTTATTTTGAATTAGTAATCAAATATTTGATTACTAATGTGTTTTAGTATTATATGTAACTGAGGTCCACTAACAATGGCCGGTTTAGGCACATGAATCTGGTGACTCAGTAGTGGTGACAAGGGCCTTATGTTTTGTTTTATGTATTTGAACTTGTATTTTGTGGATGATTATATGACAGACATGAGCCAGAAAACCTATGTATGTTGTATGTTGTATGTTTTGGGTTGATATGACATGACGGATTGCACTCAAGTGTTTAATTGATTTATTATTATTTTATTATGGTGGAGTAGCTATATTTTGGGGCAAGGCTAACAATGGCCTGCAGGAGATATAAGGCCCAGAGTGCCGGGACATGAAGAGGAGTTAATCCAGTTCCATTAAATTTATTTGGTTGTACTTGTGCATGATTGTATATAGGAACGCGGGTATTAGGAGTGCACAAATCATACCTTAGTATCCGATGTC
Source organism: Piper betle (assembly GCA_033002965.1). NCBI lineage: Eukaryota > Viridiplantae > Streptophyta > Magnoliopsida > Piperales > Piperaceae > Piper > Piper betle. Next base: position 87,635 of record JAURVB010013935.1, on the reverse strand, counting down.
TGCCTTTGTGTTAATTTAATTACTTTACAAGGTATGTGAAATAGGTAGCCAAAACCCAGTGTTTAACTTACAATACTAATTAGCATTGTTCAACTAAGATACTTAATCCAATCACTTGAACTAAGAAATAAGAATTAGAGCATATCACAACATCTAACCTTTTAACTACAATGGGGCTTTGCTTCTTTTGTAGTTCAGAGTCGTCATTTCATCTTTAAAGTCGCTCTCTTAATTACATGGGGAAGTTCTGCCTCTGTTGTGGCTTGGAATAATCATACAGGATCCTTGAGTCTAAGACTCAACCTATGTAGTATGGACTCTGCACACATTCTATGAATGCTTAGCATGATATGTGTCTTAAGTCTCTTGTAAAATTGAGATCCACTTCTGTAAAGTCTATACTCGATAACCCAACGATTAGATTTCCAATTTATAATATAAAGATTTGGTTTGTCCCTTCAGGCCAAATTAGGGTGTTACATCTTTTTTTTCCTTTTTCTTTTTTAGAAAACAAAACATGGTTAGATAGAGACACCATTGCATAATTAACCAATATTAGCATGTCCCCCAAAATATAATATTGATAGTTAGTATATTATTGATTAGGCTAGTGGTAGGACCTTGATAAGGGAGCATTTGATATAGAGGGTGCTTCCAGTAAAACCCTAGCTACTTTGCCAATGTTCAGGACCAATGGTTCAATTCAATTTTATTTAATCATGTTTAGCCTTGTAAGATCTTCTAATTAGTTGATTAGTTCAGTTAGTCACACATTCAATACCTATTAGACAAAAATTCAACATATTAATGGGTATGATGCTTATGATCTTTAACTTGTTTAACCAATTTTTAAGAAATGATTTAAACCCATTAGTTTGAACTAATATGGTCGGGTCATTATATGTAGGATAAGAGTTAACCCAAGACCGCGTTGGATGATGAAAATCAACCTATATAAATTCATATTAGGGTCGAGAGCCATAAAAAGGAATTTTAGGGATAAAATTTCTTTAAGTTGGTAAAATGTATGATCTTCTAATTAGTTAATATGTGGAGTTAGTCATTCATTAAATATCTACTAGGATAAGATTTAATATATTAGTATGGATGGTACTTACAATATTCGACTTTATTAACCACTTTTAAAAAAATAACTTAGATTCATTGTAACACCCCAATCCAGTTTACTCTCAACCCGGACTAAAACTATTACAATGGATTGAACTATTCGTAAACTGATTAATTTGGTGGACCCAAAACCTAACCCTCTCGACGTCTCAAGATGGAGTACGCCGCTAATGCGCAAACAATGTATGAATGAGATGCAAAACCCTAGCATGATGCTACGTGAATATTATGACAATCATCACGCTAAAAATAGTTAAAATAGCAACGAAATTTATGAAAAATCCCGAAATGAAACGGACAGAGTCTCTCCTAAAAGTGCAATAGGGGGACGACTTGTTAAAACACGACACAATTCAATATATATATATAAACCAATAATTTACACCATAATATGATTCAAACATCACGACATGTTATAGCCCACCTGCAATTCCTGTTCATCTCATTTGGTTTATTCTCATTTCAGCATAAAACATCATTAGAGCTCTTCTCAAAACATTTCCAAACATTTCTAAAACAAGGCATACGAGCCTCACAACTCATGCATATACATATACAACCATAAACATTCACAAGCATCATTCAATCACATCACATCTTAAGCAAAAGTCGACGCGGCGCCAGGTATGTTTGTGCAATGCAATCGCTAGTCCTTCGTCAAGGCCGACATATACCATTCTTCTTTCTCACCTACATATGTGGTAGAAAAACGTCAGCAACGATTGTCACTATTCCAGAAATAATTAATATCAAACTGAAACATGTGAGCAAACTCTCATGGAAAGCAAACAATCATATATCTTCCTCAAGAACTCTCATAAGGGCAACTACACGGAGCCATTGAGCAGTTGACTCAACAACGTCCCGATCTAGCTGGTACTATGCCACCTCGGCATTTCTTTTCTAATCCCACTCGGGAAAACCTTTGTCCTAAGCCCTCTCCAGACCTCCATATTTCTCCTGGCCTTCAGCACATAAGTCGAGTACTCTCAGGCAATCGCCTTTGCTATACCTTAACAGTACTCATAAACCTCCACGTCTTTTGGGTGTGAGGAACTCAAACGCGGAGTTATCAGGATCCCTTGGGAATGGAACAGTCTGCTCACTAATCCAGAGCCCGCTTTGACTGGCACAACATCCGCTCATGGTATGTGCTAGTCGATTCACCTCCTCTTGTCTCACTAAAAACTTGATAAAAATTATATATAGGATTGGGTTGGGATTTATTATAATAGGCCCAAAGGCAACTTGAAGTGGATCTTATTTTTGTAAACAAGCATGAGGGATCTCATTCTCGAGGGTTGTAAATTCCACTAGAAAATAATCCACTAGATGGCCCATGTAAGGTGGGGTCCGATAAATCATCCACCTAACACGTCCGATGATCTATAAATCCGATCACAATAGAATGGAGCGATAAAACCTGAGAAGCATGTACTAACGGACCTGGTAGAAGCTTCGAGTGCATCCACTTGCCTAGAGCGGCAAGCCCCTACCCATTCCTACACATCAAGTACTAAATGCTAATGCCCGCTCGCATGATACATACACATATCCTATAGCATACTCACATCAACACTCATCAATATAATTTGTCCTACTTTAGGTTGCATTAGATTACAACAATTAAATAATTTGTCTAATTAATTCCCTAGCATTCGTTTTAATATCACACATCACACAATCACATTTTTATTAGCATGAAAATGTCTAACAAATCAATTATAAAATCCTAGCATCCTAGCATGTGCTAATAACAATTAGAACTTTTACATAATTGAATCAAAATAAATTATACCTCGCGTGGTCCGTGACTCGAATTTGGCAACCTTGGGCATCTAAAGTTCGATAATTGGAGGGATTCGGCAGAAGATCAGGTAATCTCCAGTGAGTCCGATTTTCCGGTGAATTCGCCGGTTTTTCGATAGTTTTGACGGTTTTCCGGTGACCATTCGGCAGTTTCCCAGTGACTACCGTCGGCGCAATCGGGGTAAGCGGTCAGCACCGTCTTTAGCGAGCTCGACCCAACGGTGATGACCACAAGGACAGCGCGGTGGCGTATGGGCACCAACGGCGACGTCGACCTCGGTCGGGTGGTCAGTCACTTCGATTAGACCCATGGCTGGCCTCGACGACAGTGCTAGGTATGGGGGAAATGTAGGGGAGGTCGAGGGCAGGTTCGACGTCACTACTACGGCAGGCCGGCACAGACGGCGGAAGAATCATCGTCGAGAACGGTGGCAAAATCATCACAATTTCTAGCGCAGTGGCAGCCGAACGGTGGCCGGGCGTGGTCGAGGCGACAAAGGTGACGATGATGGCCTAGCTGGGCGGCGTCGATCCGCAGCGAGGTAGCGTCGGCGATGGTGGTAGACAAGGCGGCGGCTAGGGCTTGGGCGGTGAAGGGAAAAATGTCGGGTTTTGGGAAGGAGGTGATGAGAAGTATAAGGGTGGCAAACTTAGAATAAAACTTGACCTCAAGTCAAGAATAATAACTAACTCAGAATAAATTCCAGAAAATTCTAGAAAAATCGGGAAAATCCTATAAAATCACAAAAGCACTAACAACATCCAAATGACATACTCTATAACTAATAACCCACCCGAATACAATCTAACGCGTCCTAAAGCATTATTCAGCCTAAACTAATTCTACGGTCAAAACATGAAAAAAAAATCATCAATTGTATACTCTCATATCTACTGATAACTCAGTCTGCTAATGCGTATCTCACGCTATCATTGATACTTGGGTATACATGAACCCCTCATAGCATATGCACACGGTCGGGCTTGGCCCCACCCACGTGTTCTAAAAGCTGAACCGATTTGAACTACTGGTCGAACTGACCTACTAACGACTATAAAACCTTAACTCGAGTTGCGGGTTTTACATTCATCACTTTGCACTAATTGTTTGTTGTGTCATGTAATTGATTAGTGTGCTTACCAAGATTATTATATTTTTTATCCTAATTATTTGATTAAATATTTTAGTGGATTGCACACTGACCTGTACACCTAACAATAGCTATTTAGATTGATTGTTAATGTTGGAGTAGCATGTGAGATTTTATTAGGTAATTTTAGGCTTGTACATGAGACCCATATTGATCGATTGAGAATATTGAGCAATTGGTACAAGCATAAACCTAGGGAGTAGTACTTCTTACTTCAAAGGCTCATATGCTCTTAACTTTTAATTTTGCAACAATATTATTTTAAGTGACAAAGATGAAAAGTTTTATACATATTGAAATTTATAAGCTAGCTCTCCTTTGTCTTTATGTAGATTGCTCTAATCATAGTTGCAAAAATTGAAATCGGGTTTGAATCAGTTTTTGAGGGAGTCACTGAATCGGATCGAATCGGATCTAAATCAGTCAGAGAATCGATTTAGTTGAATCGGTCGAAATCTATCCTTACATGAAAATTTTAACTTAGTTAAAATTGATGGATTATTAGTTATAAAACATGTCATTCTGATGTCATTTTTATGTTACAGTGTGTATTATATTTTATAATATATTTTATATATTTTTTGGATTTTTTTAAAATTATTTGGAATTAGTTATTATTTTTGACTTAAGTCGGAGCCGAGTCAACTTTTAATTACGAGAATGCCACCTGCATTTTCTCCCCCCCCCCCCTCCCCCCTTCTCTCTCCACGATGCCACCCATCCCCCTCGCCCTGCCCCGTCCCGTCCCGTCCCCGCCCCCATCGCCCTCGCCCGGTCGCTGCCCTTGCCGCCTTGTGGCCCCGTCCCCTGTCACCCCGCCACCCAACCCCCTCCCCCCCCCACCCGCCCCCCCACCCCGCCCTGTCGCCACATCCCCCGTTGCCCCGTCGCTGCCCTCGCCGCCCCGTCCTCCCCCCTGCCACCGTTGACCCCCCAGCCCTTTCCCCTGGTCGCCCCTCGCTCGCCCCGTCGCAGCTTCCCCTGCAGCCCCATCTCCACCCTCGCCACCCCGTCCTCCCCCCACCGCCGTTGCCCCCCTTCCCAGCCCCTCTCCCTGATCGCCCGTCGCCACTCCTCCTCGTCACTGTCCAAAATCAGCTCGAATCGGCCGATTCCGGAATCAACTCGAATCAATTAGAATTGGCTGATTCGTAGACCGATTCGAGCCGAAAGTTGAGTTATCTCATTTTTTATGTGGATTGTCTCTAATTTGAGTTAAATCGGCTGAGATTTTTGCAACCCAGGTCCAATTGATGGATCATTAGCCTACTAATGTTGAAAATGCTAATCAAAAAGTGTAGGAAAAGAAAAGTTATTTTTCATGAGGCAAATGATGTTTATAAGAGAAGAAAATGATAATCATAAAGGGGGTTAGTAAAGCTGTTAATCTCATTTGAAGTAAATTTACATTAATTACGAATTAATAAGATTAGTTTATGAAGTGTGAATCGTATTTACATAATTTTTATGAGATTAACCGAATAACCTAAAAAATACTACAAGCACGTTAACTCTATTACACACTTCCTAGCCTAGTTAATCTGATTCATAGGCTTGTGGGCCTAAAAAATAAAAGGTAAAAAAAGATTTGCATTGGATTCACAACTTAAACTCACTAACAATTGTAATTTTATTCATAGTAAATTTATATAGAAATACTATTTATGCTCTATCTACTTTAACAATGTAAATTAGATTCATAGTTACACTTACTCCTGTTTGTCATTTTCCGACAGTTATAATAAATCAGAATTAGTTTTGTATTGCATACTATAAAGAATACCACACACAATGTATATTTACAGCGTATTTCATAGTTGATATTAATACCACTCTGGTCACACTTTGTCGGTGTTAAAGCCCTCCAAACGGAAATCATCAATTAGTCAACATCGTCTCATCTCACTTCTTTTCTCTCAGATCTCACCACCATTAAGCACTTCGTCAACTCCATCCTCCAAGGTCAGCGATCAGGGACGTTTACTTCTTAAACAATCTGCAAGTTCTGGTGCTCATATATTTGATCTCTTCTTGCCCAGCCATCAGGTAAAAAATTGAAGCAGGTTTCCTCTTACTTTGTCCGGTATTGAATATTTTATTTAGAAGATGGATACTCTTTTTATTTTTATTTTTTAATGTTCTTGTAGGGTTCAGTTCTCTTGGTGTTCTTATAAATAATTTCTTATGTTGTGATAATTATTTGCCCATCGCCCTCTCATCAATAAATTAACTTTACCATTGTTGAAGAGTATATATATAAGTGTCATCACATCAGCTTTAAAGTCTATTTCTTCTAAGTTAGGGTGTTGGTAATGTTTTGGCCTTATTTTGTTGCATTACTTATGATCTTACGCATTTTGTTGAATATACCGAGAGTGTGTTCTTTATTTCTTTCTTTCTTTCTTTCTTTTGGTGCTAACAGGAAAGAGTTGAAGATGTCTCTGCTCACTCAGCAACATATCATACAACAAAAATCCTATCTTCTCAAGTCCAACAATCTTCAATTTTTCTTGTTCTTCACTTGAAAGATTCTCCTACTAATCTAAACCAATGTTTGTTATGCCTTCATTTCTTATATGGTTCTTGACCAGATTGAGAAAGTCATCTAATCACCGTACATCACATCTTTTTTTCTAAATTTGATCACCATTCTTTTATCTGACCAAGATGTCCAGATTTTTCAAGAAAACTGACAAACTTCAGATAGAATCCAAGCCTCGTATTGAATCAATAAACCCCAATGTCACCGATATGATCAACCGATTAGCACTATCCAAAAAACCACCCGCTGTACCTGCATTTGGATCCACTGCTTCTTCCTCTGCTTCTTCAACTATTGTGGGTCCAAATGAACAGATGGAAAATGATTCTACCAAACAACCACCGAAAGAAAATGATGTTGGAAGACCTCCTCCTGGCAGACAAAGAAGGAATAACTGGATGTCCTCCACAGCTTCTATTGGGCAAGATGAAGCTTACAACCAGGTGTGTAATTTTCTCAAGGATGATGAGGTTGGAATGGTTGGGATTTATGGCATGGGGGGTGTTGGCAAAACCACACTCATGAAAAAAAATTGAAAGCGAGTATCTGAAGCCTTCCCACTTCAACGTCATTTGTGTAGTTGTTTCCAAGACAGTGGACATGGATAGGATTCAAGAAGTCATAATGGGAAATTTGAACTTAGCCTTCAACAAGCATGAAGACCCGTCTAGCCGAGCTGATAAAATAAATGATGCACTTGGGAGAAACAAAGTTGCTATTTTGTTTGATGACATTTGGGAATGATTAGATCTTGAGAAGCTTGGCATATTAGGTCTAGAGAATTTGGACAGAGGATCATTCAAGCTAATCTTCACAACTAGATCGGAAGCCGTATGTGAGAAAATGCAGTCGGAAGAACTGATTAAGGTGGAACCTTTGGGGTGGGATGATTCTTGGGCTTTGTTTAAAAGAAGTGTCCGCAGCAAGGGATGATATTGAGAGCTGGGACTCTAGCATTGTGGAACTTTCCAAAGAGGTTGCAAGAGAGTGCAAAGGGTTGTCACTGTTGGATTTTGGACGTATATATACAAGTATATAATTGTATCATATGCTATTAATAAGGTTTGGGCCTAAATTAAATTGATCTATTAAAGTTAAGGTTAATGGGCCATTAATATTTAAGATAAATATGTGGAGATACCATATATTTAAGATGAGTATGGATAAATATGTGTAGATACCGTTTTCGTAATCTCTAATTTATGATGGGTTAAATTGGAATTATGAAAGATAAGGATAAATACGGTTATACGAATAAATACGGTTATGGTCCCCGAATTCGCACCGTAGTTTTTCTTTTCTGGTATCCCATCATCCAGAAACTCTGGTTTTGAAGAACAGGTGCTGAATCTGGAAGATCAAACCAGAAGAAATCAAAGAATTGCTTTACTATTATGGATCCAGGTACGCTTCCGTTATTAAATTTATTTTCTTGATGATTTGATATGAAGAAGGCTTTATTGATGATGGTTTTATCATCTATATAATTTTGGTTAAAGTTTAAAGTATTTGTTGATTCTACAATTGGTATCAGAGCAACTTCATATTAAATCATTGAGAATTAATTGATTTATGTTTATTTTATTTTTTGGAATGAGTCAATCATTCAATACTTGTTTGTATGGGAAAATTTTATGGTTCGAATTTACAGTATTCCCTTATTCACCAAAATTGACATGGTTTACAACCAATCTTCTTCAACTTATTTAGAATACCCTAAATTTTGGATGGTGAATATGTAGTGATTATGTATTTTACTTTGCCCAAATTTTGCACTGTCAATATCAGTTTATGGGATATTTTTCCCAAATCAAGGTCCTCTTTTGGTAAAATATCAAATGAGGATAATAAAGTTACAAAAGGTTATAATTTCAGAAATTTCCAAATAAAGATATTTTATAACCTTTTTCAGTTTTATGTTATTTGGGATTATTAAATTCAAAATTATGGTTCAGTTATAATTAATATTTTTAAATTTATTAAGGACTACAATATGCTGCCAAAGTAGCCTCTTTTGTGGAAATTAATTTATTTTAAAATATTAAGACGGTTGTGGATATATAATTCATGTGAATATTAGTCGGCCCAAAGGAAGGTTAATATTTGACAGAATTATATATTCATTTGTGGTAATAAATATGAGATAATTATCAAGTTTCCATGTGAATAATAAATCGGCCCAAAGGAAGGTTTATTATTTGACAGGATTTATTATTCATATTTGATTACTGCACTAAGAGTACCACTTACAAATTAATATTTCTGTCCAAAGACTAAATATTAATGTTGTGCTAGGTATCTGTTGATGGGATTAACCATTATTTGAATTATTAATCTTATTATGTGCATGTTATTTTGTTCTATTTTCAGTTAATCAATCTGCTTCTATGATTTCTGCCAACATCAATTCAGTTCCAATGCTTAAGGATAATTTTAAGGATTGGAAAGAAAGTGTAATGATTATTCTCGGCTGCATGGATCTTGACCTTGCATTAAGGACTGAACAACCTGCTTCTCTTACTGACAAAAGTTCCATTGAGGAAAAACGGGACATTGAGAAGTGGGAACGTTCAAATCGCATGAGTCTTATGATCATGAAGCGGGGAATTCCAGAGACCTTCAGGGGCGATGTGTCTGAAAAGGTTACTACAGCCAGTGAGTTTCTTAAAGAAATTGAGAAGCGTTTTGTAAAAAACGATAAGGCTGAAACAAGTACGCTTTTGTCGAACTTGATTTCAATGAAGTTTAAAGGCAAAATAAGCATAAGGGAGTACATCTTAGAGATGTCAAATATTGCTTCAAAACTAAAAGCACTAAGGTTAGAGCTATCTGAAGATTTGCTCGTGCATTTAGTTTTAATTTCTCTTCCTGCACAATTCAGTCAATTCAAGGTCAGTTACAACTGTCAAAGGGACAAATGGACTCTTAATGAGCTCATTTCTTATTGTGTGCAAGAAGAAGAAAGGTTGAAGCAAGAACAGGCTGAAAGTGCTCACTTGGCTAGTACCTATCAGGACAAAAATAAGAAAAGAAAGAGGGCTAAGGATGCTGATAATGGGTCTCACAAGCAACAGCAAAAGAAAGAAAATCAGGCTTCTTGCTGTTTCTTTTGTGGTAAACCTGGACATATGAAGAAGGAATGCACTAAGTATCACGCTTGGCATGCAAAGAAAGGTTCATTTCTTAATTTTGTTTGTTCTGAGGTTAATTTAGCTTCAGTGCCAATACACACTTGGTGGCTAGATTCTGGTGCTACTACTCACATAAGTGTGTCAATGCAGGGTTGCCTGAGTTGCCGAAAGCCAAATGATGCTGAAAGATTCATCTATGTGGGTGATGGCAAATCAGTCGTAGTTGAGGCAATAGGAACTTTTAGATTATTATTAAAGACAAGATATTATTTGGATTTGAAAGAGACATATGTAGTACCGTCTTTTAGACGGAATTTGGTTTCTATTTCTATATTGGACAAATTTGGTTACTCTTGTTCATTTGGAAATAATAAGTTTAGTCTTTTTCTAAATTCAAATATTGTGGGTACGGGTTCCTTGTCTTTTTATGATAATCTATATTTACTTGATACTATTGCATCTTTTAATGAAACTTTGCATGTGGGTTTATGTGGTACGAAAAGAAAATTAACCAATGAGAATTCTGCTTTACTCTGGCACAAGCGTTTAGGACACATTTCTAAACAAAGAATTGCACGACTTATGTCAGATGGAATTCTTGATTCTCTTAATTTATCAGATTTACAAGTCTGTATTGAGTGCATTAAGGGAAAACAAACAAATGCAAGGAGACTAGGTGCCAATAGATCTTCAAGTGTCTTAGAACTAATACATACGGACATTTGTGGACCATTTCCTATGGCTTCTTGGAATGGTCAACAATATTTTATTACGTTCATAGACGATTATTCTCGTTATGGTTACCTATATCTCATTCATGAGAAGTCTCAAGCATTGGACGTGTTTAAGGCATATAAGGCTGAAGTTGAGAACCAACTCGACAAAACTATTAAGGCTGTCAGATCTGACCGTGGTGGTGAATACTATGGTAGATATGATGGATCAGGTGTACAACGTCCAGGACCATTTGCCAAATTCCTAGAAGAATGTGGAATCGTCCCACAATACACAATGCCAGGTACTCCTAGCATGAATGGTGTTGCTGAGAGACGAAACCGAACATTAAAGGACATGGTGAGAAGTATGATTGTTCATACTACTTTAACTGATTCACTCTGGGGTGAGGCACTAAAGACAGCAGCATATCTTCTTAATAGAGTGCCAACAAAGGCAACTGTTAAGACCCCTTATGAATTATGGACTGGAAAAACACCCAGTATTAAGCATTTACGCATTTGGGGTTGTCCAGCTGAGGCAAGGCCTTATAGGCCAAATGAAAGGAAACTGGACTCAAGAACAGTTAGCAGTTATTTTGTTGGGTACTCTGAAAGGTCTAGAGGATATAAGTTTTATGATCCCACAATAAGGTCATTCTTTGAGACGGGAAATGCCCAGTTCTTTGAGGATATTGAGTTTGGAGGGAGAAATGAAGTTAGAGACTTTGTCTTTGAAGAAGAATCTGTTTCTCTTCCCATGATTGTTCTTGACAATAATCAGGATCAGGATTATATTCCTGATGTTGTTCAAGAAACAATATCAGAATTACAAGACAATGTCGAGAATCTCCCTAATCAAGTTATACCTGAAGAGCAAACTCAACAACCTCAAGAGCAAATGCCATTAAGGAGATCCACAAGAGAAAAGAGAAATGCAATTTCGGATGATTATATCATCTTTCTCGAAGAACATGAGGATAATACTGGAATGGTGGAAGATGATCCAATCAACTTTCATCAAGCCATGAAGAGTTCTAATTCTCAAAAGTGGATTGATGCCATGAATGAAGAGATGAAGTCCATGAAAGCTAATGACGTTTGGGATCTTGTTCCATTGCCTGAAGGTGCGAAACCTATTGGTTGTAAATGGATATTTAAAACCAAGAGGGATTCGAAAGGTGATGTAGAAAGATATAAGGCTCGTCTTGTTGCAAAGGGCTTTACTCAAAAGGAAGGCATGGATTATAATGAGACTTTCTCTCCAGTTTCATCGAAAGACTCATTCAGAATAATTATGGCATTAGTGGCACATTTTGATCTTGAGTTACATCAGATGGATGTAAAGACTGCGTTTCTAAATGGTGACATTGATGAAACAATTTATATGGTGCAACCGGAAAACTTTGTATCGGGAGATTCAAAGAATATGGTTTGCAAATTAAAGAAATCCATCTATGGACTTAAGCAGGCTTCTCGTCAATGGTATCACAAATTTCATCAAGTGATTCTCTCGTTTGGTTTTGAGATGAATGTTATTGATGATTGTATATACCATAAGTTTAGTGGGAGTAAGTATATTTTTCTGGTTTTATATGTTGATGATATATTGCTTGCCAGTAATGATATAAGTTTCTTGCACGAAACCAAGAGATTTTTATCAAAGAAATTTGAAATGAAAGATCTTGGAAATGCGTCTTTTGTATTAGGAATTCAAATACATCGGGATCGTTCTCGATGTATACTTGGATTATCACAAAAGACCTATATAGAAAAAGTGCTTAAAAGATTTGGCATGCAAGATTGTAAACCAGGAGATACCCCTGTTTCTAAAGGAGACAAATTCAGTCTCAATCAGTGTCTTAAAAATGACATATAAGGAAATGAAATGCAAAAGATTCCCTATGCTTCAGTAGTAGGAAGTCTTATGTATGCTCAAGTATGTACGCGTCCAGATATTGCGTATATTGTTGGAATGTTGGGCAGATATTTAAGTAATCCAGGATTGGATCACTGGATAGCAGCCAAAAGAGTCATAAGGTATCTTCAGAGAACAAAACATTACATGCTTACCTATCGGAAGTCAGATCAACTTGAGATCATTGGGTATTCTGATTCTGATTTTGGTGGATGTCAAGCTATGTCTACCTGCTTGCTGGAGGAGCTATTTCTTGGAAGAGTGCTAAGCAGACACTCATAGCTTCTTCCACCATGGCAGCTGAATTCATAGTTTGTTATGAGGCATCCAATCATGGAATATGGTTGCGGAATTTTGTCACAGGGCTGCGCATTATTGATAATATTGAAAGACCACTTAAGTTATTTTGTGACAATCAGTTTGCAGTATCATATTCAAATAACAACAGGAGCTCATCTAAATCAAAACATATAGAGATCAAGTTCCTTGTTGTGAAAGAAAGAGTTTAGAGTGATAAAGTTTTGGTAAAGTCTCTATAGAGCATATTGGGACAAACTCTATAGTTGTGGATCCACTTACTAAAAGTTTACCGCCCAAGGTCTTTCATGAGCATGTTGCTCATCTGGGTGTTGTATCATTTGATGATATGTTACTTTAGTGGGAGTTTGTTTTGTTGAGGTATTTGGTTTATGTTTCACTCTATTTTGGTGATCTCATAAGGTTGGACCAGTTGAAAATAGGCATGTTCAGATCAAATTACATGTAATTTTCATGCTACACATCCATACTTGATCTATGTCATTTAATTATGTTGATGTATGTGACCATGGATGGGTTTAGTTACGATAAATGTAACGAAAATCGCCTTGATCCTATATTAACATTAATTAATGGACGAGATTGTTATTTTGGAATAATAGCGTATGTTATTTTGGAGCTCATACGGTAATATACAATTATCTTTATATATATAGTCCAAGTGGGAGATTGTTGGATTTTGGACGTATATATACAAGTATATAATTGTATCATATGCTATTAATAAGGTTTGGGCCTAAATTAAATTGATCTATTAAAGTTAAGGTTAATGGGCCATTAATATTTAAGATAAATATGTGGAGATACCATATATTTAAGATGAGTATGGATAAATATGTGTAGATACCGTTTTCGTAATCTCTAATTTATGATGGGTTAAATTGGAATTATGAAAGATAAGGATAAATACGGTATATACGGTTATGGTCCCCGAATTCGCACCGTAGTTTTTCTTTTCTGGTATCCCATCATCCAGAAACTCTGGTTTTGAAGAACAGGTGCTGAATCTGGAAGATCAAACCAGAAGAAATCAAAGAATTGCTTTACTATTATGGATCCAGGTACGCTTCCGTTATTAAATTTATTTTCTTGATGATTTGATATGAAGAAGGCTTTATTGATGATGGTTTTATCATCTATATAATTTTGGTTAAAGTTTAAAGTATTTGTTGATTCTACAGCCACTCGCACTCAAAGTCATCGGTGGGGCTATGGGGTTGGGCTATGGCGTGTAGAAGGCGTCTGGAGGAGTGGAGGCATGCATTGGCTACTCTTCGACGCTATCCAGCTGATATCCCCGAGGCCGAGGAGTATCTGTTTACTCGATTGAAGTTTAGCTTTGACTCTTTGTCGAATCAAAGAGAAAAGGGTTGTTTCTTGTATACCTGTTTCTATCCCGAGGATAAAGTCATAGAGGCCAACAAGCTCATTGAATGTTGGATTGGAGAAGGGATTCTAACATTGAATGGCAGCTACAAGGAAGCAATGGACGAAGGAATGTACATCTTTCGAACCCTGCAAACTGGATGCCTTTTCGAAACACTCCAGTATACATATTTTAAAAATGCTTTAAGCACGAGAATACACGATGTAATCCGTGACATGGGAATCTGGATTTCTAACTCTCATGTAATAACTGACAAAACAGAGTCTCATCGGTATTCCGTATGGTGTGAAGATTCCGAATTGCCAGAGGAAGCTATTTGCAGCAATTTGACCAGTCTTATCAATTACGAAGAATGGGGCGCGATAAGTATGATATCGTGCAATTTTAGTAGCTTCACATCCATGTCCAAACTGAGAGTTATAAAATTGAAGGGAGTCAAATTTGATGGAATTCCAACATCAATTGGAGAACTGACAGAGCTGAGACATCTTGAACTGATTGAAATAACCCTGGAAAGATTACCGGATGAGATTAGAAATCTGAGGAAGTTACAAGTGGTGCATTTTTACAACCAGTCCCGGTAAATGTATATTGATCTTCCAGAAGCGATTGGTGAACTCACTGAGCTAAGAAGACTGGTATGCAGTACTAGAAATATACCGACAGAGATAGGCAACTTGCACAAGTTGGAGGAGTTAGTGATTAATAAAAGCGGGATTGAAGAGCTGCCTGTGGGACGACTTACTGAGGTTAGAAAGCTTGGTGTCTTTGTGCAAAATTTTCGTGTAGGAACATTTCCAGTGGAGGTAGGAAACTTGAAGAAGTTAGAGGAGCTACACATATACATTCCCCTTGTAGAGTTCCCACAGCTAATTTGCCAATTGGTCAATTTGAAGAAACTATTCCTCAAAATACAGGCTCACGTGGAGTTGCCCGTAGGACTTGGAAATTTGAACAAACTGGAAATCTTTGAACTGGGTAGAGTTTGCAGTTCCCATTGTGTTGAACTGATTCCGAATGACACATTCAGGAATATGCACAAGTTGAGAGAGCTAAGACTTCCGATTAGAAATTTCAAGATATTGCCACCGAGCTTCTTCCAGGGGTTGACATCGTTGAAGAGGCTGTCATTTAGGTATCATGGTAGTGGGACAGATGAGGATGAGCACATCTTCGAGGACGATGCTTCTTTTCTCCCCCAATTGTCATCCTTGCCATTGAGAATCCTAAGAATTGAAAGTTGCCGAATCAGGAAATTTCAAGTCCCCCTGACAAGGCATGATTTATGTTTCCCTTGGCTAGAAAAGCTTGACATTTGTGACTTCGATCGGCTAGAAAAGATGCAAGTGATGAGTCAGATGGCACTTCCGGGCATACGTGTTGTCGATATCTCATATTGCTATTTCCCTGAAGCACATCTCCAGACTTGAACATCTTCAGAGCCTTGTGGAGCTCCGAATTCACAATTGTTATAACTTGCGAAAAGTGATCCAGGTGGCCGAGGATATAACATTGTTGGATCATTCACCTGGTATTTGCTTTCCCAAACTTGAAAAATTACGGCTTTTGAGTCTTGGGCCGCGCTGAAGAGCATATGCAGTGACACCATCTCATTTCCTTCCCTCGCAGGAGGTTTCACTTGGAGCTGTCTTGATCCAAAAGCTAGCTCAAGAGAATAAGGCTTACCCATTGAGCGCATGGTAGACAAGTCAAACTAAGGCAACCTGATACGACTAATGTTGGATAATACTCGAACGGTGGCTGCGAGTGGTACAACAAACTCCAGTGGCAAGATGAAGATTTCAAAGCCACCCTCGATCCACACTTTCATATTAACTTCAATATTTTCTAGAAAAAAATGTCAAATATTCGAAGGATTTATTTTGAATTGACGAGGAAGATTACAGGAGGAGCCGACAACAAGGGCAGAAGGTAACATCGTGAATCTTCATTATTATTGTTCATAAAATCTTGTTTTTGTGTGCATTTTTTGTGTTTGATTGGAATTGGGCTGCCATAAAAGTTCGATGTTTGATGCACATTCTATGAAAAAGAAAATTGATTTATCAAATTTGTCCTTAAGGATTAGAAAGATGACTATTACTATTCTTGATTATGTTGCTTTTTCCCTTTTCTGCTTTGATTATTTTCTTTATTGTAAGAATTTTAGATTTAATGGAGACTCGACCCTTGTTGCTCTTTTTTATTTTTTTAATCAATCAATTTTTAATTAGTTTTGATTCGTGCGCTGCTAAATAAGTTCTTCATCTAGTAATTTATTTTATTCCCTTGCAATTTTTTCACAATTTATTCACTTTGAGTTGTTGTTATAAAATTTTGTCTTCTTCAATCATGATAGGTTACTATCTGTTTTAAACTACCAATTTTTTAAAACTCTTTGGCCTTTACTCACATAATAATGTAAACAATTATTCATTATTTACTTTAAACTCATTATTAATTTTGTTCACCATCATTTCTTTTAAAAACCATATAGTTAGAGACACCATTGTAGACTCACCTATTTAACTTTTTTTTATTTCAACTCATCGCTCGGAGCACAATCTAGTTATTGAACTATAATTTTCTCACTAGATACTGTACATAATTTTTATCCTCCTCTATATTTGAAAATACTTTTTTCCCCTAAAAGCTCTATATTTAACCCTAAAAGGATGTGATATTAAAACAATCATGTGTCATGCGTTTGGATTACTATAAAAACAATTTTATTAGACAGCATTTTGAAAACCTAAAAAGTGTTCCTTGTAGGATTGTAAATGGTCATCGGCCAATTTACCATAATATTAAATTATATTGAACAAAAATAGAAGGAATTTACTAACTATATTAAAAAATGTAAAAATTCAATTAATTTGAAGAAACTGACATTAATTATCAATGTTTATGGCAAAAGATTCTACCATAATTGATTTATCGATTTAACCAAATGTTATTTGATTATTATATATATAATTATAAAACTCATTTCTACCTTAATATTAGCCTTGACACTTAATTGTCAAAGCATCATTTTGATGAATTTACTTAATTTAGATTATTTATTTACTTATTTATTAAATAAAATACTAGATTACTATAGTTTGGATGGTTGGAACATTTTATATTTTGTGATTGATAAAATATTTAAGATAACTTTAATTTTTAGCCAACTTAATATTGTTGGCTATGATATATAAGTTGTGAAAATTTAACTATATATTAACCATTTAACTAATAGCAAAATGGTGAAAACTTGGCTATGACAAAACTTTTATAAACTTGGCTATGGTAAGAAAAGGGGGGAATTGAGGTGAGCTACACCTCATAAATAAATTTAGGTAGTAGGACCTACTAAATTGCTCTAAATAAAAGGTGTAGCTCATGCATGTAAGACTCAAAACAAAAAAAAGGTTAAATAACTATGGTGAATGCTACGGACTGAAGTGTAACCAAGCTATTTATAACCCTAGTTCTTTGCCATCACCACCTAAGCCAAGATTAAGTGTCATCTTTTATTGGTGGCCACCACGGCCTTGCCTAAGGTTTTATGCCAGATTTCATAGCTAGAATCAAACCACATTACCGCGAAAACCAAACCAAGCTGAGCAAAAGTATTTTAGTTCAATCCATTTGGTAATCGAATAACTGAATTACATAGTAAGTTATAAAAAATTAGATTTATTTAATCATTTAGTAAGTAATTTTAAACATATATATCATATTAAACAAATAAAAACTCATCATAAAGATATTAAAATTTCATGATAATTATTATAAAATATAGCTTTTATAATCTTTTAAAAAATTTCGGGTATTTTGGCTAATTTGGTTTGGTTCAATTCTAAACTGATATATCAATATGCATTTCGATTTGTCTACAACCGCTAGAATTCAACTGACTTGATCCCTATTTGAACTCGGTCTCAGTCCAATTCGATTTTTGGTTTTTACCAAATTATGTTCCCTCCTTTTGTAACATCCCGATTCGGTCTACTTGCAAACCAAATCGGATTAATAAGCTTTGGGATAGTAATTTATAACTCATTAAAGTACAAGTGGATATGTTGATTGTTTAGTTTATATGGTCGAAGTTTATTCAACACGTTTATTCGAAAAATGTTAGCCTCTGCTTTTTTTAGCTTGAAGTGTACTATTTTTAATTGGTTCTACTTAGATTTCACTCTCTATCCCTACAAATAGAAAAATAATTCCATTTGTAAGAAGACAAACGATATAAACCTACTAACTTGCATAGTAAAATAATAAAAGCCACTTGAAGCCATAAAGAAAAAAGATTCTGCCTAGAAAAAAAAAGCCACCTTCTTCACCAAAACACACTTATCCATCTTTCTCCCCCGTATACCAAGAACCCATCTTTTTCACTATTCCTCCACTTTTACCTTACCTAAATTCTTACTTCATCTTATCTAAATTCTTATTTATAAGTCCACCTCTCCTACGTTTACCAAGTTCAGTTACTATAAGAAACCCACCTTATCTACCTTCACCTTATTGATATATTTACTCTTACTCATTAACTTATTTCTAAACAAGATTAACATAGCTAACGAGGTAAATTTATCGGTGGATTTCGTATGTGGAAATGTGATAGAGATGATGATCCCAGGAGAAGACTCAGTGCCATTGACAATAACTCTTGCTGTAAAATACTTGACCGCTTGCCCTCTTGCTCTGAAGCACATTACTGTAAGAACATTTTTTGATTTCATGGTATTGATCTTTTCATTGCTTGTGCAGAATAAATATATCCAAATGCATAATTTTCATTTCTCTTTGTTTTTAATCTGTAGGAGGAAAACATGGAGATGAAGAAGAAGAAGATCCTCCTTGAGGAAAGTTATGAATGGTCAGACTACACATCTTTGGAATTCACCCAGAATGTAAGTGCAATAACCATGAATATAACAATATTCATTTTACTTGTTAGTACGA
The DNA here is from genome assembly GCA_033002965.1 of Piper betle. Classification (NCBI taxonomy): domain Eukaryota; kingdom Viridiplantae; phylum Streptophyta; class Magnoliopsida; order Piperales; family Piperaceae; genus Piper; species Piper betle. Next base: position 68,582 of record JAURVB010013935.1, on the reverse strand, counting down.
TATACTATCTCATGTGAGTAGTTGGATTACTTTTTTAAAGCTTTATGTTGTTGTATATATACTATCAGATTTGTAATTTATTTTCTGGTACTATTTGCAGGTGATCAATGGAACGTTAAGGTTGGCTAATATTGTCAATGGAGTTTGGAGGAAAGCTTTGAAGGATGTGGAGATCAAAGGTGAAAGCATTTATTGGCTTTTTGATTGCATGAGAACATACTATCCAAGCATACTCGAGACAAGAATACAAACAAGAACTCCGTGTTGGCATGGGGCGCCATTGAATCAAGTTTTATCGTTTCCTGGTATTCATTTCTGGCTAGTACATCCACTTGAAGTTCATGTAAATTTGTTGCAGGCTACTTGATACCCAAGGGGTGGTGTGTCTTGGCATCGTTGAGTTCCATTCATATGGATGAAGACAACTATGATGACCCTTTTCAGTTTAATCCTTGGAGATGGCGGGTGATTTGCTTGATCTCATCATACAATCAATGTTTCAGAAAATGATGACATGCACTTGAAAAATATGTAGAAACTTCCTCGACGTTTTTTTTTCAAAATTAGAAATATCCTCTACGTTGGTATTTCCAATCAGGAGGATAATGTTCTTTCTCAGAGATGAAAAGGCTAAATTTGGTTCTGTTTTCTTTGATGGAATTACTCAATGCTTATGAACAGGTAAAGGATGCAGGAAGCCTCAACAAATTCATGCCCTTTGGTGGAGGGCAGAGGCTTTGCCCTGGTCTGGAGCTTGCAAGGCTAGAAGTCTCCATTTTTCTACATCATTTTGTCACTAGTTTCAGGTAATTAAACAAGCTTTCAAGCTTTCAATCATTTACGATTTTTTGTTTTAACAACTTAATAATCAGATAAATGCCCACAAATTAAGAGAGATAAGGTAACATTTTTCCTAATTGGTTCACCTGTGTTGGACAGATGGATCTCTGAAGAGGACAGTATTGTTTACTTTCCTACTGTTAAAATGAGAAAAAAATGCCAATACAAGTCTTACCAACATCAACGTGAGGATCAGTCTCGACTCATATTCATACATGAAAATATAGTCTCCAAGATAACTATGTATAATGTTGTCTTTTGTCAATGGACAAGGTAACTGCTTGTAGATGCTAAATTACATGTCCTATATGTGAAGGTTTCTTTATCAAATCCCTTTATTATTAATAAATCATGGGATGAAATTTGAAGCTAATAAAGCCTATATATGTTTAGCAAACTACAGCAGTAAGCAGTATTTTTACTGAACATACACCATATGTTGGAAGATTCATTTACATAAGATTCAGAAATCAGAAACAATGAAAAAATGGCAAGATGTTCACTGGTCCTAGAGATGATTTCACAGATCGATCAAGTCATGGCATTGCTTTCTGGGCATTTCATACGCCAATTTATCAATGAGCATAGGCCAGGCCATTGAAAATAAATTAAAATCTCAATGCCTTCTCGATAATTATCATGAGAAATGATGATCATGAAATAAGAGGATTGAAATCATTAACAGTAAATGGAACAAAATGCTATTAGTGTAGCATGATAAGCTAGGCTAGCCAGCATCCTGGTTCATGACCAGGCAGTGAGAATTTTGAGGTCATTCGGAGCTGCTAGCCATAAGTAATGATTTACCAGAATCAATAATAGAAATCAATTAATGGACGAGTAGTAACTCCAGCAACTCGAGGACATTCCAACAGCAGCCGCAGCAACAATATAATGCTTAAATTTCTCATTATAGAAAGAAAACCTCCATGTACCTGAAATCTTTATGGCTGACAAGAAGGCAACTAGAACAAGATGAATTCCAAAACATGAAGGAGAAATACAGGAAATGAACATTGACCTACCCTTTACAATAATAAGTTCGACCACATGAGAGAAGCTTGTCGAAGGACTGTTTATTCAAGTAATTTTCCCTTCCATGTAGAAGCATACCAGAGTATAATATCTTCAAAACCAATTTTAACAAAGGACCTGTATAAGCTTGATCAAAGAGACATCTTGCATGACCAGCCACTGAAAAGTCTTTAACTGTCCATATGGAGTACACTATCAGCATTGCCTTCTTTAAACCAGTTCTTTTTAGGGCTCATATATTCTCCTTGGTTCCATGACAATCTTTGATGTCAATCAACTTTATCCTTAGGGAACAGTGACACATAGCAAAGTTAGGCCTGACTTTTCTATCAGAAGCATCAATGGCATCTGCAAGAATTGATACATCATTGTCCTGAGGCAAATTAATCACAACTATCGTGTTTAAGAAACTGCAGAGGCAACACTTGCGACATCATGTTTCTTGTGGAAAGTGCTTAAAGTTGTTAAAGCAAGTGCCTCTCCATACAATGAAGCTCGGGTTGACTTTGTAATTCTTACTTCAACAAAATCACCAACATCAGGTTTCCGGCAAGCATTTTCATCAAGATCAAATCCCAAACGAGATGGAATAGGAGTATTAATAAAGCTGACTCTATGACCTTTGTCACTCTTACCAATCAACTCTGTTTCAGGAGTTCTCTTGTTGGGTCCCTCAACTAACACAAGTTGAATGCTTCCAACCTGAGCATCATAACACTGACCCGTTGATTCTCGAAAAGCTTCTATAAGTTCAGTTAGCCTCCTTTGCTTAACCTCTTCAGGAACATCATCAACATAGTTTCGATGTGCATGAGTTTTTCTCTCACACTATAAGCAAACATGTAGGCCATGTCATAACCAACCATCTTCACAAGGCTTAATGTATCCTTGCAGTCATCCTCTGTTTCACCACAGAAACCTGCACAGGGACAGAAATCATCAATGACTATATGTCCAATGTGAATGAACAATCTTACAGTATGGATAGTATGAACTCGGATAGATAGGCCGGTAAACAACTAAGGTACCTCATATACAGACATACAAGGTTTCAATGTAATCCAGAAACTATCATTTTCTAGCAAGTTTCACATTTATTATAGGAGACATCCGCTGATAAGCCATGAGTGTGCAACCAAAATATTACATGGTAACTCACCAGCTGAATTTTACATAAAAAACTGCAGAAATGAATTGTTCATGTGATTCACCTAATACCAATAATATATCTCATAATTGTAGGAAATTTTTTTTGTAGAACACAAAAGCACTATAGTAAGAAGATTACTTATAAATGGATGCATTGGATGTGGTAAAGCGTCCATGAAAGGATCAGATGAAGTATAGAATCAAACAAAGATAAACATAGAGAGCCCTAAAAGAAATTAAAAAGAAGTCCATACCACAAATGAAGTCACTGCTGAGGCCCACGTCAGGAAGAATGTCTCTTATTTTGCGTACAAGGTCTAAATAAGCTTCTCTCATGTAACCACGTCGCATCCTTTCAAGAACACCAGAGTTCCCAGATTGAGCTGGCAAGTGAATCCACTTACAGACGTTATACCTGTCACGCATAATGAATAACAAGTTATCTGGAAAATCCTTGGGATGTGGAGATGTGAACCGGAATCTCATGTCAGGAAACTCCATGGAAAGGTAGGTCCAATAAATCAGAAAACCTCAATCCGACCTTTTTCACTTTACACATGCTGGAAAATCCTGTCACTGTACTTCCAATTGTAGGCGGGTTTAACATCATTATCAATTCCCGAAGCATCATTATAGCTGTTGACATTCTGACCCAATAGCATAACTTCTTTCTCTCCTTAGTTTCCAAAGCTCACCCACCTCTCCTACAATTGAATCCACGGGACGTGATCTCTCCCTTTCCCTTGTGTGGGGTACAATGCAAAAGGAACACGTTATTATAGCCGCATTGTTGAATAAAAAAAACTTTAAACTTTAACCAAAATTATATAGATGATAAAACCATCATCAATAAAACCTTCTTCATATCAAATCATCAAGAAAATAAATTTAATAACGGAAGCGTACCTGGATCCATAATAGTAAAGCAATTCTTTGATTTCTTCTGGTTTGATCTTCCAAATTCTACACCGGTTCTCCAAAGCCAGAGTTCCTAGATGATGGGATACCAGAAAAGAAAAACAACGGTGCGAATTTGGGGACCATAACCGTATTTATTCGTATAACCGTATTTATCCTTATCTTTCATAATTCCAATTTAACCCATCATAAATTAGAGATTACGAAAACGGTATCTACACATATTTATCCATACTCATCTTAAATATATGGTATCTCCACATATTTATCTTAAATATTAATGGCCCATTAACCTTAACTTTAATAGATCAATTTAATTTAGGCCCAAACCTTATTAATAGCATATGATACAATTACATACTTGTATATATACGTCCAAAATCCAACAATCTCCCACTTGGACTATATATATAAAGATAATTGTATATTACCGTATGAGCTCCAAAATAACATACGCTATTATTCCAAAATAACAATCTCGTCCATTAATTAATGTTAATATAGGATCAAGGCGATTTTCGTTACATTTATCGTAACTAAACCCATCCATGGTCACATACATCAACATAATTAAATGACATAGATCAAGTATGGATGTGTAGCATGAAAATTACATGTAATTTGATCTGAACATGCCTATTTTCAATTGGTCCAACCTTATGAGATCACCAAAATAGAGTGAAACATAAACCAAATACCTTAACAAAACAAACTCCCACTAAAGTAACATATCATCAAATGATACAACACCCAGATGAGCAACATGCTCATGAAAGACCTTGGGCGGTAAACTTTTAGTAAGTGGATCCACAACTATAGAGTTTGTCCCAATATGCTCTATAGAGACTTTACCGAAACTTTATCACTCTAAACTCTTTCTTTCACAACAAGGAACTTGATCTCTATATGTTTTGATTTAGATGAGCTCCTGTTGTTATTTGAATATGATACTGCAAACTGATTGTCACAAAATAACTTAAGTGGTCTTTCAATATTATCAATAATGCGCAGCCCTGTGACAAAATTTTGCAACCATATTCCATGATTGGATGCCTCATAACAAACTATGAATTCAGCTGCCATGGTGGAAGAAGCTATGAGTGTCTGCTTAGCACTCTTCCAAGAAATAGCTCCTCCAGCAAGCAGGTAGACATAGCTTGACATCCACCAAAATCAGAATCAGAATACCCAATGATCTCAAGTTGATCTGACTTCCGATAGGTAAGCATGTAATGTTTTGTTCTCTGAAGATACCTTATGACTCTTTTGGCTGCTATCCAATGATCCAATCCTGGATTACTTAAATATCTGCCCAACATTCCAACAATATACGCAATATCTGGACGTGTACATACTTGAGCATACATAAGACTTCCTACTACTGAAGCATAGGGAATCTTTTGCATTTCATTTCCTTATATGTCATTTTAAGACACTGATTGAGACTGAATTTGTCTCCTTTAGAAACAGGGGTATCTCCTGGTTTACAATCTTGCATGCCAAATCTTTTAAGCACTTTTTCTATATAGGTCTTTTGTGATAATCCAAGTATACATCGAGAACGATCCCGACGTAGATGAATTCCTAATACAAAAGACGCATTTCCAAGATCTTTCATTTCAAATTTCTTTGATAAAAATCTCTTGGTTTCGTGCAAGAAACTTATATCATTACTCGCAAGCAATATATCATCAACATATAAAACCAGAAAAATATACTTACTCCAACTAAACTTATGGTATATACAATCATCAATAACATTCATCTCAAACCCCATTGACGAGAAGCATGCTTAAGTCCATAGATGGATTTCTTTAATTTGCAAACCATATTCTTTGAATCTCCAGATACAAAGATTTCCGGTTGCACCATATAAATTGTTTCTTCAATGTCACCATTTAGAAACACAGTCTTTACATCCATCTGATGTAACTCAAGATCAAAATGTGCCACTAATGCCATAATTATTCTGAATGAGTCTTTCGATGAAATTGGAGAGAAAGTCTCATTATAATCGATGCCTTCCTTTTGAGTAAAGCCCTTTGCAACAAGATGAGCCTTATATCTTTCTACATCACCTTTTGAATCCCTCTTGGTTTTAAATATCCATTTACAACCAATAGGTTTCGTACCTTTAGGCAATGGAACAAGATCCCAAACGTCATTAGCTTTCATGGACTTCATCTCTTCATTCATGGCATCAATCCACTTTTGAGAATTAGAACTCTTCATGGCTTGATGAAAGTTGATTGGATCATCTTCCACCATTCCAGTATTATCCTCATGTTCTTGGAATTTCTCCTTTCTCTTGTGGATCTCCTTAATGGCATTTGCTCTTGAGGTTGTTGAGTTTGCTCTTCAGGTATAACTTGATTAGGGAGATTCTCGACATTGTCTTGTAATTCTGATATTGTTTCTTGAACAACATCAGGAATATAATCCTGATTCTGATTATTGTCAAGAACAATCATGGGAAGAGAATCAGATTCTTCTTCAAAGACAAAGTCTCTAACTTCATTTCTCCCTCCAAACTCAATATCCTCAAAGAACTGGGCATTTCCCGTCTCAAAGAATGACTTTATTGTGGGATCATAAAACTTATACCCTCTAGACCGTTCAGAGTACCCAACAAAATAACTGCTAACTGTTCTTAAGTCCAGTTTCCTTTCATTTGGCCTATAAGGCCTTGCCTCAGCTGGACAACCCCAAATGCGTAAATGCTTAATACTGGATTTTTTTCCAGTCCATAATTCATAAGGGGTCTTAACTGTTGCCTTTGTTGGTACTCTATTAAGAAGATATGCTGCTGTCTTTAGTGCCTCACCCCAGAGTGAATCAGTTAAAGTAGTATGAACAATCATACTTCTCACCATGTCCTTTAATGTTCGGTTTCGTCTCTCAGCAACACCATTCATGCTAGAAGTACCTGGCATTGTGTATTGTGGGACGATTCCGCACTCTTCTAGGAATTTGGCAAATGGTCCTGGACATTGTACACCTGATCCATCATATCTACCATAGTATTCACCACCACGGTCAGATCTGATAGCCTTAATAGTTTTGTCAAGTTGGTTCTCAACTTCAACCTTATATGCCTTAAACAAGTCCAATGCTTGAGACTTCTCATGAATGAGATATAGGTAACCATAACGAGAATGATCGTCTATGAACGTAATAAAATATTGTTGACCATTCCAAGAAGCCGTAGAAAATGGCCCACAAATATCCGTATATATTAGTTCTAAGACGCTTGAAGATCTATTGGCACCTAGTCTCCTTATATTTGTTTGTTTTCCCTTAATGCACTCAATACAGACTTGAAAATCTGATAAATTAAGAGAATCAAGAATTCCATCTGACATAAGTCGTTCAATTCTTTGTTTAGAAATGTGTCCTAAACACTTGTGCCAGAATAAAGCAGAATTCTCATTGGTTAATTTTCTTTTCGTACCACATAAACCCACATGCAAAGTTTCATTAAAAGATGCAATAGTATTAAGTAAATATAGATTATCATAAAAAGACAAGGAACCCGTACCCACAATATTTGAATTTAGAAAAAGACTAAACTTATTATTTCTAAATGAACAAGAATAACCAAATTTGTCCAATATAGAAATAGAAACCAAATTCCGTCTAAAAGACGGTACTACATATGTCTCTTTCAAATCCAAATAATATCTTGTCTTCAACAATAATCTAAAAATCCTATTGCCTCAACTATAACTGAGTTGCCATTACCCACATAGATGAATCTTTCAGCATCATTTGGCTTTCGGCAACTCAGGCAACCCTGCATTGACACACTTATGTGAGTAGTATCACCCGAATCTAGCCACCAAGTGTGTATTGGTACCGAAACTAAATTAACCTCAGAACAAACAAAATTATGAAATGGACCTTTATTTACACACCAAGTGTGATACTTAGTGCATTCCTTCTTCATATGTCCAGGTTTACCACAAAAGAAAAACAGCAAGAAGCCTGATTTTTTTCTTATTTTGTCTTGATAGGTACTAGCCAAGTGAGTACTTTCAGCCTGTTCTTGCTTCAACCTTTCTTCTTCTTGCACACAATAAGAAATGAGCTCATTAAGAGTCCATTTGTCCCTTTGACAGTTGTAACTGACCTTGAATTGACTGAATTGTGCCGGAAGAGAAATTAAAACTAAATGCACGAGCAAATCTTCAGATAGCTCTAACCTTAGTGCTTTTAGTTTTGAAGCAATATTTGACATCTATAAGATGTACTCTTTTATGCTTGTTTTGCCTTTAAACTTCATTGAAATCAAGTTCAACAAAAGCGTACTTGTTTCAGCCTTATCGTTTTTTACAAAACGCTTTTCAATTTCTTTAAGAAACTCACTGGCTGTAGTAACCTTTTCAGACACATCCCCCTGAAGGTTTCTGGAATCCTACGCTTCATGATCATAAGACTCGTGCGATTTGAACGTTCCCACTTCTCAATGTCCCGTTTTTCCTCAATGGAACTTTTGTCCGTAAGAGAAGAAGGTTGTTCAGTCCTTAATGCAAGGTCAAGATCCATGTAGCCGAGAACGATTATCACGTTCTCTTTTCAATCCTTAAAATTATCTTTAAGCATAAGAACTGAATTGATGTTGGCAGAAATCATATAAGCAGATTGATTAACTGAATCTATAGAACAAAACAACATGCCCATAATAAGATTAATAATTCAAATAATAGTTAATCCCATCGACAGATACCTAGCACAACATTAATATTTAGTCTTTGGACAGAAATATTAATTTGTAAGTGGTACTCTCAGTGCAATAATCAAATATGGACAATAAATCCTGTCAAATAATAAACCTTCCTTTGGGCCGATTTATTATCCACATGGAAACTTGATAATTATCCCATATTTATTACCGCAAATGAATATATAATTCTGTCAAATATTAACCTTCCTTTGGGCCGATTAATATTCACATGAATCATATACCCACAACCGTCTTAATATTTTAAAATAAATTAATTTCTACAAAAGAGGCTACTTTGGCAGCATATTGTAGTCCTTAATAAATTTTAAAATATTAATCATAACTGAACCATAATTTGAATTTAATAATCCCAAATAACATAAAACTGAAAAAGGTTATAAAAATATCTTTATTTGGAAATTTCTGAAATTATAACCTTTTGTAACTTTATTGTCCTCATTTGATATTTAACCAAAAGAGGACCTTGATTTGGGAAAAATATCCCATAAACTGATATTGACAGTGCAAAATTTGGGCAAAGTAAAATACATAATCACCATATTCACCATCCAAAATTTAGGGTATTCTAAATAAGTTGAAGAAGATTGGTTGTAAACCATGTCAATTTTGGTGAATAAGGGAATACTGTAAATTTGAACCATAAAATTTTCCCATACAAACAAGTATTGAATGATTGACTCATTCCAAAAATAAAATAAACATAAATCAATTAATTCTCAATGATTTAATATGAAGTTGCTCTGATACCACTTGTTGAATAAAAAAACTTTAAACTTTAACCAAAATTATATAGATGATAAAACCATCATCAATAAAACCTTCTTCATATCAAATCATCAAGAAAATAAATTTAATAACGGAAGCGTACCTGGATCCATAATAGTAAAGCAATTCTTTGATTTCTTCTGGTTTGATCTTCCAAATTCTACACCGGTTCTCCAAAGCCAGAGTTCCTGGATGATGGGATACCAGAAAAGAAAAACAACGGTGCGAATTCGGGGACCATAACCGTATTTATTCGTATAACCGTATTTATCCTTATCTTTCATAATTCCAATTTAACCCATCATAAATTAGAGATTACGAAAACGGTATCTACACATATTTATCCATACTCATCTTAAATATATGGTATCTCCACATATTTATCTTAAATATTAATGGCCCATTAACCTTAACTTTAATAGATCAATTTAATTTAGGCCCAAACCTTATTAATAGCATATGATACAATTACATACTTGTATATATACGTCCAAAATCCAACACCCACATGATGGAAACAAATGCAGTGACAGAATTGGTGGAAATTCCAACTGGTGTTATATCAACATATGTTTCTTCAAGAGAAAGAAATGTATTCATCCCTTTCTGACCAGAATCGAAGTCTTAATAAACAAAATAGGTCTCGACAAGAATCAGGGCCGCATATGACATCAACCATCTTATCGGCATCCAGTATTTTATCCTTTAATCACTCGGCCGTGCATCCTAGGACAACCACTTTTGGGGGATGTTTTGATTTTGACCTCCCAATGGCCACATAGCCCTTCCAGTGTCGCTTGAGAAACCAAAAGTAGTTCAGCTCTGCCATACCTTTTGTTCGGCATTATCTCTGATAGCACATGTATAGATAAAAAGAACTTCTGCCTTTTCAGGAACTTCGACCATTTCATTATAGCCAACTTTCTTCATGATAGGCAAAACAATTTCTATTCCATTAACGTTCATCTGGCATCCATAAGTCTCTTGGTATATACGACCACGAGAAGTCTCTGATGTCAATAGTAAACTACTGCAAAAGGCAACAGCACCATAGTAATTTCAACACACCTATAAAATTAGATTGTCATTAAGACAATAAAACCGATAGATCCATTTGTTAGAAACCTTGCCACATGCAATAATCATACGCACAATGAACATATTTCTTATATTTTAGGCTACCAAGAATAACAACGCTATTAACAAGTTTACATATCAGAACTGAAAGTATACACTACATAAAAGCAGTTGCGGAAAGGTTCTCACACATGTGGTGCCCAGGTGAGGGTCACATCACAAAAGGTTTATTGCATGCAACCTTAGCCTTCATTTTGCAAGATGTTCTGCAAATGACATGAATCTGTAACCACTAGGTCACAGGGCCCAACTCTTACTCATTGCGCAAAGGACCCTTCTTCCATACTATGTTATGATGCAAATAACATACCAAATTATCCATTGCAATATGTTCTGTAAATGACTTGAACCTGTAACCACTAGGTCACAGGGCCCAACTCTTATTCATTGCGCCAAGGACCCTTCTTCCATACTATGTTATGATGCAAATAACTTATCCATGGCCCCAACTCTGGTAGAAAATAATGCATTATCGACTTATCAAATTTCATATACATTACAGAAAACAAAATATCAACACATGAATAAAACATTGTCTCTTTATATCCGTGGTAAATCAAGAAAATAGAAAAAATTTCCCCAAGTATGAATAGCCAGCCTATTTCATGGCAGGCAGGACACTTTCAATCATCAATGACACTCCGTTAGGCATCGTTTATCGGACATGTCTACAAACAAGGAGTCTTGGAAACAGATAATGAACAGCAAACAAAAGCTCATACAAAAATTTTAACAATAGCATAAACAAAAAACTACCATGATCAGCATAGCACAATAAGAAATAACTCTTCAGCATACTAAACGAATTAGAATGTCTCTTTTCTACAATAACATAACTATAACAACTAACTCATCAACATATCAACCAAAAAAGAATCATCACTTTTCAACAAGAAGATTAACAACACACTATCATAGACTAGATGACACCATAAGAACTAATTCATCATTAACATCCACGGGAAAAAAACTCTCTTTTCAACAATAAAATGCACAAATGACCACATGATATCGAGTTCCAATAGTTCAACCAGCAAATTAACACAAATACATTTTTCTATGGGAGAGAGTGATTATAGATTGTTAGAAATTAAAGAGAGAAATTTCATATATCACGGGTGACATGAAGAGAAAGTTTTTAAAATTAAAATGCTCTTAAAAAATATTTTACTATAGGGAGGGATTTGGTTCCTTAAAAAATCTGGTGGGTTGGGTTTGAGTTAAGAATGATTTAACAATATATTGGCTCAATGAAGGGAGATATTATTTTTATAGACGAATCTCATGTGAGATGAACAGGAGGGGCTACCTTTTCTCCGACGATGTTGAAGAGCTACCTTTTCTCCAACAATGTTGCTGTTGTTCCCCCACTGCTTCATTGCAGTCGATGAGTTGTCACAACCCTTCCTCCTTTATGTGCGATTATTATCTCCCTCACCATCCCCTCCCCCACTCACCTCTCTTCCCTCATCTAACCCCTTAACCCCTCCCCTCCCTTCCTCTTCCTCTCCTCCTTTCACGTTATTACTATCGACATCTTACCCAACCCCCGAGCTTCCGCCCCCCCTCTTCATCCTTCATGTTTGTCATCACCTAAATCCATCCATGATAGTAAAGTAACGATTTTTATTTTCATTCTTGATAACTAGTTAAAGTTGATTTTTTTTATTTTGTTGTTTGTTCTAGGTTGTTAGTATCAACATTATTGTTTTATTTATCATTTAGAATCATAATTATCATTGATGAAGCTCTGCGTGTTATAAAAATAACAAGTCATCTGCATCAATGACATTTGTTTAGTATTTTTTCCCAAAAAATATGAGTTTAAATTTGTAAGTTATCAATGGCATTTGTTTATTATTATTTTTGTAATTTTTTTATATTTTTAAGTCATTTATTAATTGAAGTATATGAGACTATATTTTATTGTAAATTTATATTTTATATAATGCTCACTATATGAGACTATATTTTATGTGAGTCACTAATCCATTTATGTTATTCTCCATCAATGATAGTTGCTTCTCATATATTCTGTATTTAAACCAATTGTTTACTGCCCAGAAAATATTACCTAAAAAATATGAGTTTCAATTTGTATGTCAGTGTACAATTATAAATGACATTTTCTTTCAATATATTTTGTAATTTTATGTATTTTTTGAACCTGTCATTTGTTAATTGGACTATAGGAGATCATATTTTATTGCAAATTTATATTTTGTAATTGTTATTATGTCTTAAATAACTTTGTTTATCTAATATATTTTTACCGAGTTATATTTTCATAATATTTTACAAATGTTATAAACAAATAATAGTTATAGAAATGGGAATTACCATTAATGACATTTGATAAAATTTTCAATTATCGTGAACACCACTTTAAATAATGATATATTCTTTGAAATATGTTAATCATTTTAATTAGTAACATAAGTAAATTATGTTGTAATTTTAAGTATAAATCCTAAACATAGTTTTGTTATTAATAAAAATAAAAACTATCATAAATAAGCTTTAATAATATGATTATTTACATTTAAAATTATAAAATAAATTTTATCTTTTAATATACATCTTTTAAAATATATTTTGTATACTAAAGACATGAACAATATTAGTTTAACAAGAAGTATTTAATATTGATGATAATTTATTAACTATATATATGTGTAATCAATGATATTGTTTATGGATATTATATTTCCATACATTTTAACCGGTAAAATAAGTAGACTATGTTCTAAGATAAAGTATATGTACCGTGCCTATGTTTATATTATTTTTTTTATGTAAGGAAAATAAAGTATTACTCGACCATCAATGTCATAAATGACATTATATAAACTTATTAAATGTAATATATGACATCTTAAATACACACAATGATATATTTATAAAAGATATGTTTATAACTTTAAAAAGAAAATATCATTAATGTCACTCACTGATATGTGACGTATTAATAGCAACATTAGTAAAATTTACAAAATTGTACTAGACACTAAGAATTGAATAAGAAAATATAATATTTTATTTTAAAAAATTATGTATTCTTGAAAAGTTGTATTTATCTAATATTTTTTTATTAATTTATATTTTCGTAATATTTTACAAGTATCATCAATAAATAATAGTTACCACAACAGGAATTGTCACTAATGACATTTGTATAGTGTGCACCATTAATGAGTGTCATTCATTGTTTATGCAATATGCATGTATTTTGGGAGAGATGAGTTTGGTGATTTGGTCGTAATGCCATTTGTGGAGAATGACGATAATTAAGTGTATTGTGTATTAACGAAACTTGCATGGTGTAAAAATTTGACATTGATTGTACATTATAAGTATGCAATATAATGGTAAACAACATCAATTTAATTAATATTAGCTTGACATAATATGACATTCATGGACTTCCATTAATTGACATTGTCTATACAATGCCATTAATGAATTAATGTACTGTTATATTATATCATAATGACGTGTCAAAAGAATACGAACAATAGTGATATGTACTTTTCTTTATGTGCATCTCATTATTTGATTTCAGGATAGTGGTCATTTGCTATCCTTTCCTAGAGTCCATTATTATGTCCCTCTTTTTATCTTTCACTCATATATGAATTGAAAACAAAACTTATGTCATTATTGGCATGACATAAATGTAAATAGTGTCATCAATAGTTTTTGACTATACATACTTTCCTTCACGGGGTACATAAAGCCTCCATCATTTCAAGGAATGAGCTCATCCTTCTTATTCCATTCCCTCATGATGTTTAAGTACATTATCTTCACTTTCGATAGCTCTATCATGATCTTCAATCCTACCATGTAAAATATAATATAAGTATTATGTCACTAGTGACATGCCACAATGTTAGTGGACAATGTGATTACCCTCATGAGTTCTCATCTCCTTGAGCATCCAATTTGTCATTCCATGATGAGGTTCTTTTGCTTCCATTTTTACTACTTTATTATTTTGTTCCTTACTTGTCTATCATATCCAATTGAATTTAATATAAAATCTGTATGTCATTAATGGCTTCCAATAATATAATACAAATTCATCAATGAATGCCGATTATAAGTACCTTGCTTCATAGGGGTCCATAATCCACCATCATTTCTAGGAATCAGTGTCCCCTTTGTCCTTTCTTTCTTTTTGCTGTCTATTTATATTTTGTTCACCTTAACTAATATTCTCCCCTCCATCTCCACCCCTACTATGTGATCGGATGTGCACTTCCATGGCATCATCATCCACACCAATAGAAGGTGCAACCAGAGCCACCTCTGGTGGTGGTAAACTAGTATGTAAAAATTAAGCCAATGCAACCATCATCACACAACCCAACCAAGTTTCTCTTTGTGAAAAAATAAAATAAAAACAACACTAACTAACCCTTGTATATTTTTATCACCTAATACAATAAGTCTAGTTTGATCATTAATTGAAAAGATAGGTGTACTATGCACCATTACACATCATTGTAAAAACAAAATTGACCTTGTCCAATAAGAATGTCTCACACAAATTGATCAGTCATCAATGTCGTCAAATATACATCAATTTATTCATCAACTACATGACCAAAGAATAGATCTGTTCAAAGACATTTAAATCATTTCATTGTCCATATTTATACTCCGACCCACCACCGACTGTGATCAAGGAAGATAAACAAGATTGGCTTATTGCTGTGGCCATGGAACTCCACTTCAAAAGTCAGGCATTAGAGGGAAAAAATTATTCATAAATAATTTTGCTGCCTACTCTAAACTCTAATTGAGCACAATCCAATTACCTATCTCATGGGGAATTGATAGATGTTCCAAGAACCGTCTTCTCTGTTGTGCTTCTGTCGGCACGGTCTAACTAGTCATACTACTCATCTTATCATTCTCATCATGTTGTTGTCCTTCAACTCTATATGCCTCATCATGACCTCCTTTGGTCGGTCTCTCGCTGCCTCCTATAAACATACATCTTACCTCTTTCTCCCTTGTTCAAAAACTCCACTCCCCATAGGACCTGTTGGTGGTAACCGCAACTAATCACATCCATCTCGATGACTCACTAGTAAAGGACAAGCATGCCGCCGTTGCTGCTCTATGCTGTCGTTGATAAACTAGGCGGCCATCATTTCTCGCCGCCTGCATCCGCCAAATAACCTACCAAAAAATCTCTTCCATTTCAATCTCCAATGCCCTCTATATACATCTAATTTCCTAAACTAACCCACTTTATTTCCTAAACCAACCCATCTTATATATACTGCAATTTTTATTTTTTGAACCAAGTGATTTATCTAAGCCAACTCCCTCCCCTAAGTAAATTTTGATTGGGGCTAAAGTGGACATTATGTAAAAAAGTACATAATATATGATATTTCTCCCTCCAATTCATAATAAACGATATTCACTCCCTCACATAGGTAAATATCTGTTAGTCCAAACCATGTGATCGCCCCTGGTCGAGCCCATGCCTTTACAACTAATCGTCAAAAATAGTCCACGGTGATTCCAAAAGCCAAAGAAAAAGATAAGAAGAAGGGCTGGTGAGGATTTTGGGGGCTTGAAATGAGGAACCAAAATTGGTTGGGCAGGTGAGTATTCAATGGCCATAATCAGGAACTGTGCAGGTGTTGGGAGTTCTATCAAAGGCCATATTAACGTGAAGGAAGGGGGGCTTGTATGCTAAAAAAACAGAAGGTATGTTCCTGTGAAGTACAAAAAGCAAAGAGAAAGAAGCAGGAAAGAAGAAGTTGAGAAGAGAAGCCTGAGGGAGGAGCCCCTTGCCGGAGACGTTGCTCCGGTGACCCTCGTAACCACCCGATTGAAGTCCCCCACCGCAAAGTGCTGTAGCGTTGCAGGAAAGAGCCGTCGTGGGAGTCTTGTTGCTTTGAAGATTTGCTGCACCATGCCTGCACCAGAGACAATTCTTGCCAAGGAGAGAAGTCCACAACCCCACCGCCCTATCAAAGCAGACTGGAATCTTGCCGCTGTAGCCTCTCGCTCCTCACTTTAAAGAGGAGGAGGAGAGCTCTACCCGCCGGTGCTGCAACAGGAATTGAAGAAAAGGGAAAGAAGAAAGGAAAAGCATAGTCGTGAAGAGGAAAGAAAGGAGAGGAGCCCCCTCACTCTCCGGTGACCCCCTAGCCCACCGATGAAGACATTGGAGTGCCCCCGACACAACTCAGCTGAGATCTGTCGCCGAGGAAGCCCAACGTAGCCGGAATCTCGCCATGAAACACCCGATCGGAGCAGCAAAGCAGAAAAGTGGAGAGAAACAACCATCTTGCCGGCCTCTGTACGGACGGCCTAGGCTGCCGCTTGGCAGAATGAAACTTCCACAAGCACAAGTCGTGATCCGCTGCTGAAGAGACTTGAAATCACCGGAAAACCACCAGAAAGACCGTCGTCGGAGCAGCGTGGTAGTAGCAAGTGGCCATCTTCTCGGACTCCGCCTGGCCAATCACCACAACAGAAATAGTCGCTGTCATCAACAGGATGCCCTTGTCGCCGGATTCAAACACAAATTGATTACCAACACATTAAGCCTCTGTCCTCGCCAGAAAACGGAGATAAAGGTTGGCCGATACACAGCGCGGCTGAAACTTTTCACCACTGCCGCCGGAACTTTTCATCACCATCGCCGCCAGATGGAAGAGTCTTAGACCATTTTACCACTGCAAAATCCATCAAAATTATGAGATATACTGATCTGGGTGATCTCCCCTTGCCAAAGTTACTGGAATAACCGTCGCCAAAGCCACCAAAGTTGGCATTGCACTGCCTGTGTAGACGGATGATCATGTCCACAAGCCTGCCATATTCGTGAACAGATCCACTGCCCCGTGGTCGACCGCGATCATGACTAGACCTGAATCTGCGACTGTGTCCATATACCCATCCGCAACCCAGATTTTGAACTGGCGTAGCGGTGCACCACTTGCAGCCCAACACACCCAGAATTTCCTGAAGCCTGCATACACCACCATCTGGCACACTGTGCGCCACCTGCAACTTGGTGCACGCGGATAAAAATCGAGCCTGCACACGCTACCCGGCCCCGTCCATTATTTTCCTAGTTTCAACCAACCCGGTTCAGTCCATTAGCGCTCAAGAAAATAATTTGAAGATCTTTTAGACCTCGGATAAAGGCAAAACTTGTTACCCCACTATTTTTGGACACTCCCGACACAATAGTGGGTTATTTTGAGGATTTGAAGACAATAAAGGGACAAACCAATGGCAGTTTAGATATTTCAATTTTGAAGTACTGTCCAAGAAAGCACACTATGGGGGACATTACCTGGGGAACAAAACGAAGTGCACTAGGCATTTAGAGGTAATTCCTACTTATATTTGTTTATTCAAACTAAATTGCATGATGGGAAAATAGATTTATGATTTTTATATGAAATCTCTTATTTGTCAATGAAGACTATCCATTCAATTAATATTATTATGTTTTATTGTTCATTATAAAAAGGAGCCTTCTATCATTGTAAAAGGAGTTTTTGATGAATGAGTAAAGCTGTAAATGAGTCAATATGTTAGAAACAAATTTTATTGAAATAAGTAAGAGCTTATCGGGAAGAAAAAATGTAGGTTTATCAAAATGCTTACATTGGTTATGTGCAATCAATTTGACTAAGTTATGTTCGAAAAAATGTGTTTGATTGAATTATTGTAGGTGATGCACAGATATGGTTTGTTTTAGTATTGTTTTTTATTGAATTTTATAAGAACACTGGTCTATGAATGTTAGCAAAGGTAGATGAACCACTCTTAACACACTTATGCATGTTTTTTCCTTTCCAAAGCTTCGGCTAAATTTAGTTTTACCGGTAACAAAATTTAGCTTGATAAGGTGGTGAAAATAATTGTTTCCTATTGTTTTTGGTCATTTATTCTCTTGTTAAGTATTTAGCTATAATGTATCATTTATCATATTAATTGTATCTTTATCTTTATCTTTATCTTAATAATAGTATCAATTTTTTGTGGACATTTTCTACTACAATATTATTATTTTATACTGTAAATAAAATAATTAAATTGTATTTAAATATAGCGTGTGCATTGGACTGGTCACTACCTAATTTATATAAAAAATAGATATAATTTTTTACAATGTTATAAATTACTGCATTTATTTAAGCCCGTTAAATTTCTTCTTTCAAGACTGTCATCTCCCTGATGATTGAATCGTCTTGATTATCTCTGCCCCACTATTTTCTCTCTGTCGGCCATGACAATAACTCTAGCCCTGTTTGTTTTTTTGTTTTTTCTAATTTGCAGGGAGAGAACTTAAAAGAAGACCAAATTGGAGCAGTTGGTATGTCAATTTTTCTACCGTCACAGAATCCAATATATAATTTGGAATGCTTTTAGGAATTTTCCATAGATACACTTCATTCAAGAAGCTAACAATGTTGGCTGTCACCTTATATAAAACACTAAATAGAGTGGAAGTTCCAGGTAAGGTCTTTCTAAATTACCAGTTTATAAGATCATCCTCATGATTTTGTTAGTGGTCATTGCTCTTTTTATCTCTCTGTTATTGGTTTTTCCTTGTTTATGCTGTTATGAAATATTAATATGAACAGGTTGGCTCAATTATTTTTTTTAAAAATAATTGTTAGTAGTTGATAAGTTGTATATTTCTTTTGTTTAAAGTTTAAACCCATATTATCTCTGCTCCAGCAGACAATAGATGTTCATATTTTTTATTTTTTTCAGGTTTATTCAGTTGGTAGATGTTCCCAACTGGCTCTCGTTTAAATGAACAAATAAATGACTTCAGATTTGATCTAGATCTATTGGGCTTCTGACTATTTTATTATATTTGGAGTCCTCTCTGGTTTATTATATTGGGAGTCTACATCACACCTTGCAAGTGGTGGAATGTGATCTAAATTAAAAACCTAGCTATTCATTGATAAATAAATTGTCCAGGTTCAAATCCAAATCTGGTTGAGTTCCAATTATTGAAGAAGTAAGTTGATTTTAGTTAGTGCATTACCCAGGAGATCATTAGATCATTACTTATAAAATTTATTTCTACCATAACATTAATCTTGAAGATTTTAAATGTTAAAGTATCACTTTGATGAATTATTTAATTTAGATTATTTCTCTACTTCTTTGTTAATTTGAAAGGTTAGATTACAATAGCTTTTTATATTTTGTGAATGAAAAAATATTTGATAATTATAATTTTTAACCAATTTAATATCATTGAGTTTATGATATATAAAGGGGAGAAAATTTTAACCATATATTCACCATTCATACGATGGCCAAAACTTTAAAAATTTTGTTACACGAGAATTTTATAAATTTAGTTAATAGCTTCGTTAAGGTAAAAAATTTTAAAATAGTAAATAACTATGTGAAACGATTAATGATATTGATAGAACAGTTACTCATCCTTGCCATCACCAACTAAGGTAGGATTGGGTGCATCTTTTATTTGCATACACTATTTTTCCCAAGGATTGTATCGTCATATAAGATAAATAATATACTGAAGTAAGGGCTAGCATTTGGCTAGAGATAACAAATCTATTTTTCCCTCTTTTATTTAGTTCCTTGCGATATACAAGGATTTAATATGTTACAAAGGTTGTCGTTTGAGAGTTTAAGATTATTGAGTAGTAATCGGTTGCCCAATCAACTTTAAACAAATTTCCTGTCTATTAAATATTCTTACGGCAATTTTGTTATTTAAAGAATAAATAGATACTCTTAGCTATGCTTCTCTAATCATTTATTGGTCTTACAACCAATAATATATTGAATATCAAATTTAATAAAGATTTGTAAAGCAAAAGGAAAAAAAGAGGAAAAACAATACTTGAGATACCCCACTCTTCAACCTTATCGTCAACCTTGACTCTTCTTCGTTCCCACCTTTTTTCTTTCTTTCTTTTCCCACTTATGCATTTAAGATCTCCAACTACCATAGCCTTCTGCATTTGAGATCGCTTCATCACTAAGCAAACCGTCAACTCCGTTCTCCAAGGTCAGCGATCAGGGGTGGGTGTTTCCTTCTCGCATTCTTGTCTCAATTTCTCTTAAACAATCTGCAAATTTTGGTGCTAATATATTTGACGTCTTTTTGCCCAGCCGTCTGGTAAAAAATTGCAGCAGGTTTTTCCTTTCTTTGTAAGGTATTGAATATTTTATTAAGGTTATGGAAACTCTTATTATTTTTATTTTTTGATGTTCTTGTAGCATTAAGTTCTCTTTGGTGTTCTCATAAATAACTTCTTATGTTGTGATAATTATTTCCCCATCGCCTTCTCGTCAGTGAATTAACTTTACCATTGTTGAAGAGTATATATACGAGTGCATCACATCAACTTTAAGGTCTATTTGTTCTAATTTAGGGTGCTGGTCATGTATTGGCCTCATTTTGTTGCATTATAGCAGCTGGGAACCTGCGCTATGCGCTGGCTATGTTCAACTTTTTTGTGGTGTAGGTTTGCTGTTTATGCAAGGGTAACAAATTAAGTGAAAAATCTTCAAACATATTATTTATTTAAGAAGGAAAAAAATATGGAATGTGCTGCGAGTAGTTTAGGTGATCTTAAAAACCTATTTTTGCAGATGGAAGGAACACTGATTTACTTGCTGTAATTTTTGGGCATGTGCAATTTGGTAAACAATTAGCTGATGGTCGGTTCTCACAAATATTAGAATCACATCTTTAAAATTAGAGTAAGGTTCAATATATTGATATTATCATTAGTTTCACATACTTTTGCACAGTATTCCTCAGCTATTTGTGTTACTTAAACATTGTCATACAGTATATATAAGCTAACAGTAAAAGCACGATTCTAACAATAGATGAAATTAAGGCTTCAAGCAATGCGGCAAACTTGCATAAAAATTAATGTAATATATTGACACAATAACTTTCTCTTTTGATATAGCTTGGTTAAAGAATTGTCTAATTCAATTACAAATGCTTTAGACATTGGTAGTGCAATCTTCCCAGAACCGAATGAAATTAGATTTACAACTAATTAAGTTATGCAAGTTACGAGTTTCAAAGTTATGGATGTTTTCTTAATTTGGAAATAGTACTTATATGATCACATAAACGTATGCATATGAGACCCAAAAAAAAAACTATTTCTACTAAAAATCTCAATATAATAAAAGTGGATCAAAAAATGTAAAAAATACTCTACTATTATAATAATTGTGCACCATAGTACTATATAAAAGATGTAATACTTATTAATTAGTAAACTTGATTCTCTGCTTCTTATTTCTTGCATATGTTCTTGTGTCACATATTTGACAAATAATAAATACTTTCAAAATCATAACTAACAATAGTAATTATAAATATATTGTTGCTTGAGTAATTGTAGTTGCATGTTTTTTTACTGTATGCAATAAAGTAAAGATAATATGAAAAAAAGGTAAATATTTGTACAATTAGAACATATATTTTAATAAAAATAATATATAGTTGATTAAAAAATCATAAGTCCATATTAATTTATAAAATAAATAAATTAAAAAAATGTCAATAAAAATAAAATATCCAATTATAAAATGAGATCTTATTCAAAACTCTGGTGTTAAATTTTAAAGCAAATATGACAAAAAGCAAAGATACAAATAAATAAAAATAAAGAATGAAAGTCAATTTACTACTAAAAAATTACAAAAAAAATATAACTAAATTGAAATAAAAAATAGTTCCAATATTTACTTGGGTTATTTGAAAATTGATTCGCCTTTTTCGCTTCTCACATGCATTTGAATAAATAATTTATAAAAATAATAAATATGTTGAAAAGATTAATTTGGGAAACTCAATTTAAAATAGAATGCAACATTTAGAACTAAAATCTTAGTTAAAAAACTGATTTAATATTTTTAAATTGAATGCCAAATTTAAAATTAAAAACCTATTTAGAAATTAAATATATATAATTTTCCTATGTGTGCTAGCGTGCACACATACACATATATCTATATATAAATCAAAATATATCCCAATCCAAATTAAAAGACAGTTTAATACATAAAAATTACTGAAAAATAGCTAAACTTGAAATAAAAACTATACATTACTTTATTTATTGAGCAAAAATATTTTGGTAGTTTAGTTAGTGAAACTGTTTTAAAATTTATAGTTAAGAAATTTTGTTTGAGGGAGTCAGATTCAAAATCGGAATTGGTCTAAATCGGATAGGAATCAGTTCAGTTGAATCGGTTTGAATAGGTCTAAATCGGTCACATATAATAATTTGACAACTCATAACGTAAATATATAAAAATTAGATATTGATGTCATTTTGATATTATTGTGTGTATTATATTTTATGATATTTTTTAAAGATTTTTTTTGAATTATTTAGAGTTAGTTTTTATTTTTGACTCGAGTCAGACACAAGTCAAGTTTTAATTACGAGAATACCACTGAGTGTTATTTCTTTCCCTCGTCCTTTCTCTCCCGCATCCGCCCTCCTTCCCTGCCGCCGCCGCTGCCGCGCCCCCCTCCCCCAGACTTGACCCGCCCCGCCATCGCCCGCCGCGCCTCGCCTTGCACCCGCCGCGCCCCGCCAGCCCCACCAGCCTCGCCCTGCGTCGGCCCCCCCGGCAGACCCGCCCCGCCCCGCCCTCGCCCACCCCCGCCCTCGCCGCCGCACCTCGCCTTGCGCCCACCGCGCCCCGCCCCCTGCGCTCGGAATCGGCCGATTTGGGCCGATTCCGAATTGGCTCGAATCGATCGAAATCAGTTCGAATCAGCCGATTCACGGACCAATTCAGATGAAAACAGGTTCAATGGGTTTTTTGAATCGGTTTTTCTCCGATCCGAGTGGAATCGACGGATTCTAATTCGGAATCGGCGATTTATGCAACCCTGAATAAAACCACCTATAGAGCCAGGACCATGGTGTATAAGGTTAATATATGTGGCGATTGTGTGAGATTGCATTCAATAAAACAAATATTTGATTAATGAATGAAATATTTTTTACTCACAGCCCCAAAAAAAAGTGCTAATAAAAAATAGAAACAGTCTAAGCAAATGCTCCATTAATTTGGATACAGATATAAATAAAAAATCATCATGCTACATATATAGATAATAAGATACTCCATAAATTTTGCTACAAATGTATTACTTCTCCTTTTAAAGAGAACTTGGGAAAAGTAGAAACTTAGAAGCAGGGCTGTCTTTACTTGTCTGGTACAATGTATAATGTATAGGGTGTTAACTCTTTAAAATAGATTTCCTTGTTTTCGTTTATGGAGCAATCAATCTTTCATTTTCCTAATTTAAACTTGTTATTGCCACTCTACTATAGCTGATAGGTTTTTTATCACCATTGTTGAATATACCGTGTGTGTGTTTATTTATTTATTTCTTTTTTCTTTCATTCTTTTTGGTGTTAACAGGAAAGAGTTGGCCAATATGTCCAGATTATTCAAGAAAACTAAAAAACTTCAGATCGAATCCAAGCCTCGTACTGAATCCATAAACCCCAATGTCACCGATATGATCAACCGATTAGCACTATCCACAAAACCACCCGCTATATCTGCATTTGGATCCAATGCTTCTTCCTCTGCTTCTCCAAATATTGTGGGTCCAAATGAACAGATGGAAAATGATTCTACCGCACAACCACCGAAAGAAAATGATGTTGGAAGAGCTCCTCCTGGATGTCCTCCACAGCTTCTATTGGGCAAGATGAAGCTTACAACCAGGTGTGCAATATTCTCAAGGATGATGAGGTTGGAATGGTTGGGATTTATGGCATGGGGGGTGTTGGCAAAACCACACTCATGAAAAAACTTGATAAAGAGTTTCTGAAACCTTCCAACTTCAAAGTCATTTGGGTAGTTGTATCCAGGACAGTGGACATGGATATGATTCAAGAAGTCATAATGGGAAATTTAAACTTAGCTTTCAACAAGCATGACGACCATTATAGCCGAGCTGAGAAAATAAATGATGCACTTTGGAGAAACAAAGTTGCTATATTGCTTGACGACATTTGGGAATGTTTAGATCTTGAGATGCTTGGCATATTAGGTCAAGAGAATCTGGACACAGGATCATTCAAGCTAATCTTCACAACTAGATCAAAAGCTGTATGTGAGAAAATGCAGTCGGATGAATTGATTAATGTGCAACCTTTGGGCTGGGATGATTCTTGGGCTTTGTTCAAAAGAAGTGTGGGCGGCAAGAATGATATTGACAGCTGGGACTCTAGCATTCTGGCACTTGCCGAAGAGGTTGCAAAAGAGTGCAAAGGGTTGCCGCTCGCACTGAAAGTCATTGGTGGGGCTATGGCGTGTAGAAGGCGTCTAGAGGAGTGGCGGCATGCATCGGCTACTCTTAAACGCTATCCAGCTGATATCCCCGAGGACGAGGGTCTGTTTACTCAATTGAAGTTTAGCTTTGACTCTTTGTCGAATCAAAGAGAAAAGGGTTATTTCTTGTATACCTGTTTCTATCCCGAGGATAGAGTCATGGAGGCCGACATGCTCATTGAATGTTGGATTGGAGAAGGGATTCTGACTTTTAATGGCAGCTATCAGGAAGCATTTGATGAAGGAATGAACATCTTTGGAATGCTGCAAGCTGCATGCCTTTTTGAGACACTCCAATATAGCCCTTTAAGCACAAGAATACACGATGTAATCCGTGACATGGGAATCTGGATCGCTAAGTCTCGTGAAATAACTGACAAAACAGAGTCTCGGAGGTATTCCGTATGGTGTGAAAATTACAAATTGCCAGAGGAAGCTATTTGCAGCAATTTGACCACTCTTATCATCGGCAGACAAGTGGGCAATTTTAGGCTCTTCACATCAATGCCGAAACTGAGAGTTATAAAATTGAAGGGAGTTAAATTAAATGGAATTCCAACATCAATTGGAGAACTGACAGAGCTGAGACATCTTGAATTGATTCAAACAAACCTGGAAAGATTACCAGATCGGATTAGAAATCTGAGGAAGTTACAAGTGATGCATTGTTTCACCGATCTTCCAGAAGCGATTGGAGAACTCACTGAGCTAAGAAGACTTGTATGCAGTACGAGAGACGATAAGTTACCAGCGGAGGTAGGAAACTTGAAGAAGTTAGTGGAGCTACGCATAGACAGTCCCCTTGTAGAGTTCCCACAGGTAATTTGTCAATTGTTCAATTTGACGAAACTATTCCTGAAAATAGAGGCTCACGTGAAGTTGCCCATAGGACTCAGAGATTTGACCAAACTGGAAATCTTAAAACTGGATGAAGGTTACTCCTCTTTCCATTGTGTTGAACTGATTCCTAATGACACATTCAGGAATATGCTCAAGTTGAGAGAGCTAAGCCTTCCGATTAAAAATTTCAAGATACTGCCACCGAGCTTCTTCCAGGGGTTGACATCGTTGAAGAGTCTGTCATTTAGGTATCAAGGTAGTGATTCAGACGAGGATGAAATCTTTGAAGAGGATGACATCGTTGAAGAGGCTGCCCATATGTACGACGAGGATGAAATCGTTGAAGAGGCTGCCCATATCTACGACGATGTTGTTTATTTCCTCACCCAATCGTCATCCTTGCCATTAAGAATCCTAAAAATCAAAAGATGCCCAATCAAGAAATTTCAAGTCCCCCGACAAGCAACGATTTATGCTTCCCTTGGCTTGAAAAACTCCACATTTATGACTTCGATCTGCTAGAAAAGATGCAAGTGATGAGTCAAAAGGCATTTCCGAGCATACGAGTTGTCAACATATCACGTTGTGTTACCCTCAAGCACATCTCCGGACTTGAACATCTTCAGAACCTTGTGGAGCTCGAAATTGGCTATTGCAGCAAGTTGGAAGAAGTGATTCAGGTGGCTGACGATAAAATATTGTCGGATCATTCACGTGGTATTTGCTTCCCCAAACTTGAAAAATTAGACCTTTGGGGTCTTCCCCAGCTGAAGAGCATATGCAGTGACGCCATCTCATTTCCTTCCCTGATGTGTCAGATGGCACTTCCCAGCATACGAGTTCTGAAGATCAGAAGTTGCGATTCCCTGAAGCACATCTCCGGACTGAACATCTTCAGAGCCTTGTGGAGCTCGAAATTAGCTATTGCAGCAATTTGGAAGAAGTGATTCAGGTGGCTGGGGATAAAACATTGTCGGATCATTCACCTGGTATTTGCTTCCCCAAACTTGAAAAATTAGGGCTTTGGAATCTTCCCCAGCTGAAGAGCATATGCAGTGACGCCATATCATTTCCTTCCCTCTGCGAACTTTTCTTGACTTGATGTCCAGAGCTGAGAGTACTACCCAGAGGCCTTGTGAAGGAAAATAAGGCACCCGAACGGGAATATCTTATTGGAGGTGGCCGCGAGTGGTACGACAAACTCCAGTAAAGGTTTTCATGAATTGAGGAGGAAGATTACAGCAAGGGCGACAAAAAAAGGCATAAGGTAATATCGTGAATCTTCATTATTATTATTGTTTTTAAAATCTTGTTTTTGTGTTCATTTTTAATGGAATTTTAGATTTAATGAAACATTCGTCCTTGTTGCTCTTTTTTATTTTTTTAAATCAATTAATTTTTAATTAGGCAGAAAACATGAAAACTCAACGTACGTGAACCTTTTTTCGTTAAAGTATTACTAAATTCTTGAAAGACAAGAAGAAGGAAATTGTACAAGATCTATTTAATTTCGTACACAGACTTGACCAATATATATTGTACGGTAATGTGTCGGTATTATGCATGAGCCAGAATCTAGTCGACGACAACATGATCGTGGCAATTATGACCTAAATGATCACATATGAGACATGACGTAGTTTGGATATAGTCAACGGAAAGTACACACATGTAGAAATGTTGAAATATATAGTCTTAGCAGGTACTATATTAATAATACTAATCACATAATTAACCACTAACCGAACACCATAGGAGGGTACCGATTGGGCCCCTCGATTAGCGTCATGTTCCCATTCACCATCCGTGCACCAAAAATCCAAATAATTCAAAAGTGCGATTTTTAAGCTGGATCTTGCATCTTTGAAAAGTCAAGAGATCTCAACTTTGAAGTTTTATTAATCTAAAAAATTGATAAGATAGTGGGATCTCATACAATGCCACTAGCTACGTCCTACGATGCAAAAACAAAATACGTGAGCTAAGCTATAAATCAAGCAGGAGAGAGAGAGACCTAACGGAATTGATAAGAGCTCTTCATCCTACCGTAGCAAGCTCGACTCATCACAGCCTAGCACTACAAACCACTACTCAAACCTCATATAATGACATGATATGCACGACAAAAAATTAAACACACCACATCTCACATCACATCACATTCATATGCTAAGCGTGCCAAAATAGCACGAGATTCTAATAAAATAAATAAAGATGTCAAAATGGAGATTTCGGTCTTTTATGAAATACATTTCGGGAATCACCCGCACTTAAGGTATCAAAATGCCCCAAATGTAGCTATGAGGTTGAGTTCTTGAAAGAATGTTGTTTACATGCTTCGGTTCTTACATTTAGTTTCAGTGATTAGATAAGGTAACTTGATTTCTTAATGCAGCTGAATTGTGATAAATTAAATGGTGAGTTGTGGTTACTTATTTCACATACCCCGCTAGAAAGAAATAACATAGAGGTATCATCGGATGTTAGGGCATCATATCCTAACACATCGGATATTAGGGCATCATATCCTAACACCCACTCTTCATGTGGACCTTTTTTGCGGTACGAACCGTGTGCTCCTCGTACCCATGTTTCTATTCACACAGACACAAAGCTGCAACCAAATACATTTTGTGTATTTGTGTTTGCTGATTGTCATGTTTAAGGCTTTTAAGACTTATACACCTTGCAGACGATTGTTAGCCTTTGTCTCAATATTATCAGCTCCATGAATGAAATAATAATGAAATATTAAACACATGTACACAAATATCATGTCATAGACCCAATCCAACTCATACATAGTTCATGAAATCTAGAGCACATTCCCACAAAATAATACAGTCAACCATAATAAGCAAATCCACATACAACAACACAACACATAGAGCCCCTGCCACCACCAATGAGCCTCTGATCCGTAAGCCAAAGCTGGCCAACGCCACGGGACCACACCTACACAGGAAGAAACGTCACTAATCAAATAAGTTTAATTACTGGTCCGAAATAACTACCGGTAATGAAGGTTGCCAAACGGGTCTTATCACCTTACAACTTCATCTTTTTTTTTTTTGGTAAATTTGATCTTTCACCCTTCTTTTATCTAACCAAGATGTTCAGATTTTTCAAGAAAACTAACAAACTTCAATCCAAGCTTAGCATTATCCAAAAAAACACACTCTGTACCTGCATTTAGATCCACTGCTTCTTCCTCCACACCTCCAAATATTGTGGGACCAAATCAACAGATGTAAAATGATTCTAACCACCGAAAGAAAATGATGTTGGAAGAGCTCCCCTTGGCAGACAAAGAAGGAATAACGGGATGTGCTCCACCGTTTCTATTGGGCAAGATGATGCTTACAACCAGGTGTGCAATTTCCTCCAAGATGATGAGGTCAGAATGGTTGGGATTTATGGCATGGGGGGTGTTGACAAAACCACAGTCATGAAAAAAATTGATAGAGAGTTTCTGAAGCCTTCCCACTTCGAAGTCATTTGGGTAGTTGTATCCAAGACAACGGACTTGGATACGATTCAAAAAGTCATAATGGGAAATTTAAACTTAGGCTTCAAAAAAGCATGACCACCCTCATATGGCCGAGACTGGTGAAGAAATAAGTATAGCTAGCAGCTGTGGAGCTTGCCAATGAGATTGCAAGAGAGAGCAAAGGGTTGCCGCTGGCACTCAAAGTCATCGGTGGGGCTATGGCGTGTAGAAGGCATCTGGAGGAGTGGAGGCAAGCTTTGGCTACTCTTCGACGCTATCCAGCTGATATCCCGAGGAGTTCCTGTTTACTCGATTGAAATTTAGCTTCGACTCTTTGTCAAATCGAAGAGAAAATGGTTGTTTCTTGTATACCTGTTTCTATCCCGAGGATAGAGTCATATAGGCCGACATGCTCATTGAATGTTGGATTGGAGAAGGGATTCTGACTTTGAATGGCAGCTATCAGGAAGCATTTGATGATGGAATGAACATCTTTGGAATGCTGCAAGCTGCATGCCTTTTTGAGACACTCCAATATAGCCCTTTAAGCACGAGAATACACGATGTAATCCGTATGGTGTAAAAATTACAAATTGCCAGAGGAAGCTATTTGCAGCAATTTGAGCACTCTTATCATCAACAAAGAATGGGAAATGGGAACAGGGCCGAACAAATTTAGCTGCTTCGCATCCATGTCCAAACTGAGAGTTATAAAATTGAAGGGGATTCAATTTGATTGAATTACAACATCAATTGGAGAACTGACAGAGCTGAGACATCTTGAGCTGATTGACTACGAGATGAGATTAGAAATCGGAGGATGTTACAAGTGATGCATTTTTACAAGTTCGAGGTGTATATTGATCTTCCAGAAGCGATTGGAGAACTCACTGAGCTAAGAATACTGGTATGCAGTACTAGAAATATACCGACAGAGATTTATAAAAGCGAGATTGAAGAGCTGCCAAAAACTGAGGAATATGCACAAGTTGAGAGAGCTAAGCCTTCTGATTAGAAATTTCAAAATACTGTCACCGAGCTTCTTCCAGGGGTTGAAATCGTTGAAGAGTCTGTCAGCTTGTTATGGAGATTTTTGCAGAGACGAGGACATGTACGACGATGTTGCTTCTTTTCTCCCCTAGTCGTCATCCTTGCGATTGGGAATCCTAAGAATCGAAAGTTGCCGAATCAAGAAATTTCAAGTCCTCCCGACAAGCAACGATTTATGCTTCCCTTGGCTAAAAGAGCTCTCCACATTTGCTACTTCGATCGGCTAGAAAAGATGCAAATGGTGGGTCAGATGGCACTTTCGGGCATACGTTTCCTGCAAATCAGATTTTGTGGTTCACTGAAGTGCATCTCCGGACTTGAACATCTTCAGAGCCTTGCGAAGCTCCAAATTCATGATTGTGAGAAGTTGCAAGAAGTGATTCATGTGGCCGAGGATATAATGTTGTTGGATCATTCACCTGGTATTTGCTTTCCCAAACTTGAAAAATTAAACCTGTCGAATCTTCCCCAGCTGAAGAGCATATGCAGGGACGCCATCCCATTTCCTTCCCTCAACGACTTTTACTTGACTGGTTGTCCAGAGCTAAGAGTACTACCCTTAACGATGTTTTATTGTAGGTGGCTGTGAGTGGCAATATGAAGATTTCAAAGCCGCCCTCGATCACTTTGGACTCTTTTGTCAAACGGATGTTATCAACTGACACAACGTCTCGGTTGTTCCTGACGAAGAAGATTAAAGCAGGGCGGGTGTGATGGCGTTGGGTAAACAAGTGCAAAAGGTAGCATCTTGAATCTTCATTTTTGTTCCTGAGATTTTGTTTTTATGTGCGTTAATGTGTTTTTGGTGCAGATTCTATGTAAATATTTCATTTTCGTCTTCATCCTTACCCGCTATAGGCGTTTTTCTACTTGCTTAATTTTATTGTATTTTTTACTTCAACTAGGCGATGCGCGGGCTATTTAAATATTTCATACCGTATTGGATTGTGATCGAAAATGATTGTAATATTTATTTCAATAAAATGTTATTGTAAATTTTTTATTATAATACAAAATATGATAACAAAAGATGATGACAGTTAAAAATAATTGAATTTAAGATGATAAATATTAACCACAAAAATGAGTACGAAAGGTACAAGAAAAAATTCCACCAAAGGATATTAAAAAAAGGTTAATATAAAATGCCAAAAATATAGTGGTCAAGAAAAGACACTAAAAATAATTAAATTTAGAGTCGGAAAGTTGCATCCATTGGAAAGCTTGCACCTATTAAAAGGGTAAAACATAAAATAACAAAAATAAAAATAAAAATATATATATTTTAAAAAAATCAATATTATATTGTATAAATAGGGAGACATGTATAGCTTCTAAACATGTTGGAGCCCATTATACAAGTAGTTCACCCTCCTAAAAGTGTTGTCAATTTAACAACTTCGACAATGACAGAGGCCATTACACCATGTAAAAAATTTAGAAGATTTTCTACTACCAACTGAACCATTAAGCAATTATGCTTTGTAAAATAGACGCAATCCCCCAACAATAAGAAATTAGCAATGGATTGAAAAAAATAAACAAAACAAATCATTTACTGATATAATATAATTAGTAACTCTACAAAGATGAATCTACTTATGATGAAGCACCTTTACCACAACAACACCGTAACAATAAATACAAAGGCGCCAAGATATGGTACCGCCCCCGCACCATCGTGTCCCAACAAAAACATCAAAAAATAAAAAATAAAAAGAATTTTTTTGAAGATGTTCCAACAAATAAATAAATTATAAAACCACTAAATGCACCTATGTATGATGATTGGTAAGACGCCGAACCCTTCCACAAGAATAGCATGTTAGGGACAAACAGATCGGAAGGTGATAGCTCAAGCTTGATTTAAAGAAGTGAAACAAATGCACATAAGAGCACGGCAACATAATATACAATGCAAATTCAGAACTTCTCTTTTCAAGAAATCTCAATGAACAAAAACATAGAAAATGATTGTCACATACCATAAAGACCATCTTTCAAAAGTAAACTTGCTGCAGTGGCACCATCCCAATGATATCTCCAAGGACAAACTCCAGTCCACTGTAAGCTGCCCTTCTTCGGAATTTAAAATCAACTTATTGTTATTTGATAGGTTCTTACGGTTGGGTTCAATGAGAAGAATGCCTAATAAATAAATAAAAATCAAACCATCAGGCGATCAGAGGTATCCTCATCGATCAAATTATCCATCAGAGAAAAAAGTAAAAGCATGGCATCAATGACGAGATATATCCATAATTAAATTGAACAAATATTAAACCAACAATAGGAATGAGAAGCATTATAGTATGCACCATTAAAACCATTCTTCTTCTTCTTCCAATCAACAGCCACTTTCCTGACAATTTTTCTTCTTCAATCAACACTATTATTCAAGGATATTAATTCATTATATAAATATAGCATGAGCTAAAATTAGGGGGAAAATATACCTACCATGTGAGCAAGCTCTATTTTTTTATCTGTGTTCAGAAGTGTTTGATATTTTTCATGACCACTCCAGAAAACAAATTCTCACACCCAAAACAGTGAATCACCTGATTATCAAACATAAAAACCATCTATTAATCTACAAGTATAGAAACGTTCACTTAGTTTTGTCACCAAATGTCTCATGGAATAGGCAGCATGGTTAGTATAGAAAAATTTGTCAAACATGAGAAAATTACCATATAATCAAATCATCATACTCTGTCAACGTCTCTATCTCATTATAATCAATCAATTAATGGAGGCCGGAAAAGGTAAAAGCAATTCTAAATCCAGACCTTGCTCAATTCGATACTCAGTTCTTTCTTTAGAGTGATTCACACAACCTAAAATTTAAAACAAAACAATAGTATGAAGGTTAAGGAAAAAAAGAAAGAAAAGTCATGCAGAAATTGATAATGTAATAAGATTTCAATAAACAAAACTTGAACAAAAGCAATAAAAAAATTCTTAAGCAATCAATTTATTTATTTATTTATTATTACCCTCTCTAATTTGAGAGATTGCTCTGGAGGGAGAGAGGAGATGACTAAAATGAAGGAATGAGATGATGAGGCAAGAGAGGAGATAGAAACCGACTATATATTAACCTACAAACATTCAATAATTTTTTATTCTATATATGTCAAAATTCTTATCATACAACATATTATACACAAGCCATATTTTTTTAACTTAGGATTGTGAGTCATATTTAGTTGCACGCAACTATCATGGTTAGTGTTACAGCCGTGATTCATGGGCGATGCCGGGAACTAGGGTTTGGGTGTTGTCCCTAGGTTCCCTGCGTCCATGAGGGGGTAGCGGTGGCTATCCGAGTGGTGGAAACAACATACCGAGGCTAACCCGTGTTGAGTTGCAGGTTACAAACCGAGGTGCACGAGGCTGCCGAGTAACCGAGCATGGCGATGGAGCATGGCCTCGGGTTACAGCAGTGGTGTCGGCACATGGGTCGGTATTTGGCGTATCGAGCATGTGGCCAAGTCCAGTCGAGAAATCTCAAGTTGCTGCTGATCGGTGTTTGGGTCGACAGATCGAGGTTGTGGTGCAACCGTGGACCGAGCAGGCTACTGAGTCGAGTATGCAGCACAGAATGCCAAGCAGCCGCCAGTACCGAGCAAAATAGCGGAACTGTGTTAAGAAATAGTACCGAGCACTGTAGCAGCGAGTGCAAGGTCGTGCGCGCAGGTGTGTGTGCGAGTGGCGACAGGGGCGCTGCTGCCCGAGCGCGCTTCTGCGTGGGTGTGCGAGAGAGCGATAGCGCGCGCGGCGGCAGTGCATGGGCATGCACGAGTGGCAGACTGGTGCAGGACGTTGGTGGTGGACCTTTGCCAGCATGTGTTCGGTGGATTGCTGAGGGAGGTTGGACCATGTCTGGACGTTGCTGGGGTCGAGCCGATGGGCGAGACGGGCTGACCAACGGTGCAGCCAAAGGGTATGTGATAAAGCTTCATGGATGTTGATGGGGGCGTATCTTGGTGGAAGATATGATCCATGTCTGCAACTAACTTCTGAAGATAACCACAAGGCCGTGAGGGTGAATCTGGACGTGGTGTGGTGCTAGGTTGCTGGATATGGTGAGATTTGCAGATCTTTGTGGATAGAGATGCTAGATCCGGAGTTATCTGAAAAAGGAGGGGCATGCATATATGCATGGGGTTATGCTGGAAACAGGTCGGTGGATAAAGGAAGATCACCAGGACGGGTGTATTAGAGAAGGCCACCAGATCAGAAAGGAAGGATGTGGGAGTGGATCAACAGAGGAATCGAGTCCGGTGAGGATGAGAGTTCCTGAGATTCCAGGCGTGTTCCTTTGTGAGGAAAGCAGCGGGGTGCGGCTGGTGAGAAAGAAGCGTGGAGTTGCCGCAGCCGGTGTTCGTGGTGAGAGCTGGAACTCCATCGGCTTGCTGAAAACCAGGTACACGCTGTTTGGTTGCTTGTGTTGGCAATCGGAGTAGAGTTACTCGGGAGTAATTCGGTGTGCGCCTTTGTATTTGTGGGTACATTGGGCGAGGCTGTGGGGGCTGTCCACAAGCCGAGCAAGTGCTTGAGAGGAGAGTTCGAATGCTTGTAAAATCCTTATGATCGGTTGAATGATATAAGGTTGGGAAGTGTTTTACCGTAATCTGTGTTTTGCTTGTTGGCTGGCTTTAGACAGGGAACTTCTGTATCCTAGGTCACGGTCAAAGTTTACAAGGCAGCCAGTTCTGGGAACTG
This sequence comes from Piper betle, assembly GCA_033002965.1. Lineage (NCBI taxonomy): Eukaryota > Viridiplantae > Streptophyta > Magnoliopsida > Piperales > Piperaceae > Piper > Piper betle. The sequence goes on along the minus strand of JAURVB010013935.1, from coordinate 33,504 downwards.
GTGTTGAGACTAGCAAGGGCAGACGGCACGAACCCAAGACGCGTAATTGCTGGTTAGGCGATCGGGCAGTGCAGCGTGTGGTGCTGTTTGACTTCTGGAATAGCCTATCGACAAGGTGTGTTGGTAGCCAGAAGTGCTGTGTCAATTTTGGTGTGGTACAAACACGTTATGATCGAGCGAAGGGTTGAAGGCAGCAACCTCGGGGTGTTGAGGTTGGCCGAACACAAGTTGGTGTTGGCGTGCAGGCTTCCGTAGTTTCTTCAAAGTTGCATTCTTGGTGTTAGGCTGGTGTTCTCGTGGTGAGAATACGCTGCGCGGACCAGTTAGGATCGAAAAATTTTAGGTCCTTGAATCAGGCCCGTGACAGTTAGCTATTCAAGTGAATTGGGTTATTTTTGGGTGTATAATATATAAATTAGTTTATCAAAATTATGTTTCTAAATTTATATTATTAAGCCTCTAATATGTTGATTTTTTAGTTTATATGTTGATTATAAAATAACACTTTGCTATGGAAGTGGATATGCTGATTGTTTAGTTTATATGGTTGAAGTTGGTTCAATACTTTTGTTCAAATAATTTTGGCCTATGCTATTTTTAGCCTAAAGTGTATATGACTCAAGGGTAGTTTCATAATAAAAACATGACTTGATCCCAACTTGAGTAACATTTTTATTACGAAATAAATTTTAAAAAATAAAATAATTTCGTAAAAAAACTTGACTCGATCATGCACGGGATTGAGTCAAGTTAAAATTTATTTCGTAAAAAAACTTGACTTGATCCGGACTCGAGTTAAATTTTTATTACGAAATAAATTTTAAAAAATAAAATAATTTCATAAAAAAACTTGACTCGATCACGCAAGAGCGAGTCAAAATTTTATTTTATGGTTTTTTTAAAATTATTTATAATATTTATTTTTTAATATTGACTTGAGCGAGAGAGAGTCAAATTTTTATTTTATGGTATTGTATTTTTAAAAAATTTTACAAATCAATTTCGTAATATTGACTCGAGCGGGAGCGGGTCAAGATTTTATTTTATGGTATTTTATTTTTAAAATTATTTTATTATTTATTTCGTAATATTCACTCGGGAGTAAGTCAAGTTTTTATTACAAAATTGTCATCTCTTTTTCCTTCACACCCCCCCTCTGTTTTGTCACGCCACCGTCGGCGGTGTTGTAGGTGATGCCAGCACGGGGTGGGCCAAAACGGGGCAGCAAGGGGAGACGGCGCGGGGTGGGGGTGAAATGGGGGGGGAACAGGGAAGCCGGGGGCTCGGCGGCGGGCTGGGCTGCGGTGGCCCACAGATAGGAACTTGGATAGATCTTACAGTATGGATAGTATGAACTTGGATAGATAGGCCGGTAAACAACTAAGGTACCTCATATACAGATACAAGGTTTGAATGTAATCCAGAAGCTATCATTTTCTAGCAAATTTCACATTTCTTTCACAAATATCTCATAATTGTAGGAAATTTTTTTGTACTACACAAAAGCACTATAGTAAGAAGATTACTTATAAATGGATGCATTGGATGTGGTAAAGGTCCGTGAAAGGACTAGATGACGTATAAAATCAAACAAAGATAAACATAGAGAGCCCTAAAAGAAATTAAAAAAGTTCATACCACAAATGAAGTCACTGCTGAGGCCCACGTTAGGAAGAATGTCTCTTATTTTGCGTACAAGGTCTAAATAAGCTTCTCTCATGTAACCACGTCTCATCCTATCAAGAACACCAGAGTTCCCAGATTGAGCTGGCAAGTGAATCCACTTACAGACGTTATACCTGTCACGCATAATGAATAACAAGTTATCTGGAAAATCCTTGGGATGTGGAAACATGAACCGGAATCTCATGTCGGGAAACTCCACGGAAAGGAGGTCCAATAAATCAGAAAACCTCCATCCGACCTTTTTCACTTTACACATGCTGGAAAATTCTTCACTGTACTTCCAATTGTAGGCGGGTTTAACTTCAATATCAATTCCTGAAATTTCTGCCATTTGTCGAGAATGATGTTAATTAAATGTATTGTGAATTAACAAAACTTGCATGGTGTAACAATCTGACATTGATTGTACATTATAAGAATGCAATATAATAGTAATCAACATCAATTTAATTAATATTAGCTTGACATAATATGACATTCATGGACTTCCATTAATTGACATTGTCCACACATTGCCATTAATGAATTAATGTACTGTTATATTATATCATAATGACATGTCAAAAGAACACGGACAATAATGACATGTACTTTTCTTTATGTGCATCTCATTATTTGATTTCAGCAAAGCGGTCGTCTGCTATCCTTTCCTGTAGTCCATTATTATGTCTCTATTTTTATCTTTCACTCATATATGAATTGAAAACAAAACTTATGCCATTATTGGCAAGACATAAATGTAAATAGTGTCATCAATAATTTTTTACTATACATACCTTCCTTCGTGGGGTACATAAACGCCTCCATCATTTCAAGGAATGAGCTCATCCTTCTTATTCCATTCCCTCAAGATGTGTAAGTACATTATCTTCACTTTCAATAGCTTTGTCATGATGATCTTCAATCCTACCATGTAAAATATAATATAAGTATATATGTCACTAGTGACATGCCACAATATTAGTGGACAATGTAATTACCCTCATGAAATTGTCTCCTTGTGCATCCAATTTGTCATTCCATGATGAGGTTCTTTTGCTTCCATTTTCACTACTTTATTATTTTGTTCCTTACTTGTCTATCATATCCAATTGAATTTAATATAAAATCCATATGTCATTAATGACTTCCAATAATGTAATACAAATTCACCTTAACTAATCAGTGTCCCCTTCGTCCTTACTGAAGAGCCTCGGAATCACTGGAAAACCACCAGAAAGACCATCGTTGGAGCAGCGTGGTAGTAGCAAGTGGCCAGCTTCTCGAACTCCACCTGGCCAATCACCGCAACTTCAGGAATAGTCGCTGATGTCAACAGGTTGCCCTTGTCGCTGGATTCACACAAATTGATTACCAACACATTAAGCCTCCGTCCTCACCAAAAACATAGATAAAGGTCGGCTGATACACAGCGCAGCTGAAACTTTTCACTGCTGCCGCCGGAACTTTTCTCCACCACCGCTGCCAGATGGAAGAGTCTTAGGCCATTGTACCACCGCAAAATCCATCAAAATTATGAGATATACTGATCTGGCTGATCACCCCTTGCTGACGTTGCCGAAAAAGCCATCGCCAAAGCCACCAAAGTCGGCGTTGCACTGCCCGTGTAGACGGATGATCGTGTACGCAAGCCTGCCATATTCGTGACCAGATCCACTGCCCCGTGGTTGACCTCGATCCTAACTAGACCTGAATCTGCGACGGTGTCCATATACCCATCCGCGACCCAGATTTTGAACTGGCATAGCCGTGCACCACTTGCAGCCCAACACACCCAAAATTTCCTGAAGCCTGCGTACACCACCATCTGGCACACGGTGGGCCAGCTGCAACTTGGTGCGCACAGATAGAATTCGAGCCTGCTTATGCCACCCGGCCCGGCCTAGTATTGTTGCCAATTCCATTAGCACTCAAGAAAATAATTTGAAGATCTTTTAGACCTCGACAAAGGTAAAACTTGCTACCCTACTATTTTTGGACACTCTAGATGCAATAGTGGTCATTTTGAGGATTTGAAGACAATAAAGGGATGAACCAATGGCAGTTTGGATATTTTATTTTCTGAAGTTCTGTCCAATGAAGCACACAATGGGGGACATTACCTAGGGAACAAAACGAAGTGCACTAGGCATTTAGAGGTAATTCCTACATATACTTGTTTATTCAAACTAAATTGCATGATGGGAAAATAGATTTATGATTTTTATGTGAAATCTCTTATTTGTAAATGAAGACTATCCATTCAATTAATATTATTATGTTTTATTGTTCATTATAAAAAAAACCTTCCATCATTATCCAGATCCAGCTGGCTTCTGACTATTTTATTATATGTGGAGTCTACATCAGACCTTGCAAGTGGTGGAAGATGATCTAAATTAATAGCCTAGTTGTTCATTGATAAATAAATTGTTCAGGTTCAGATCCAGATCTAGTTGATTTCCAATTATTGAAGTAGTAAGTTGATTTTAGTTGGTGCATCACCCAAGAGATCATTTGATCATTACTTATAAAACTTATCTCTACCATAACATTAATCTTAAAGATTTTAATTGTCAAAGTACCACTTTGATGAATTATTTAATTTAGATTATTTCTCTTCTTCTTTGTTAATTTGAAAGGCTAGATTACTATAGCTTTTTTATATTTTGTGAATGAAAAAATATTTGATAATTATAATTTTTATTTAATTTAATATCATTGAGTTTATGATATATAAAGGGGAGAAAATTTTAATCATATATCCACCATTCATACGATGGCAAAACATTAAAAAATTTGTTACAAGAGAATTTTATAAATTTAGTTAATAGCTTCATTATGGTAAAAAATTTTAAAATAGTAAATAACTATGTTAAATGAAAATGATATTGATAGAACAGTTATTCATCCTTGCCGTCACCAACTAAGGTGTGTTGGGTGTCATCTTTTATTTGCATACACTATTTTTTCCAAAGATCATATAGTCATATAAGACAAATAATATACTAAAGTAGGGGCTAGCATTTGGCTGGAGATAATAAATCTATTTTCCCTCTTTTATTTAGCTCCTTGCGATATACAAGGATTTAATATTTTGCAAAGGTCGTCGTTTGAGAGTTTAAGATTATTGAGTGGTAATCTGTTCTCAAATCAGTTTTAACCAAACTACTGTCCATTAAATATTCTTATGGCAGTTTGTTATTTAAAGAATAAATATATACTCTTATCTTTGCTTCTCTTGTTATTTATTAGTCTTACAATCAATATTGTCTATAAAACCTTTTAACTGTTTATTTACAAAATATATTTAATACCAAATTTAATAAAGATTTGTGAAGCAAAAGAAAAAAGAGGAAAACAAACCTTATGGTCGACCTTGACTCTTCATCGTTCCCACCTTTTTTATTTCTTTTCCCACTTATGCATTTGCGATCTCCAATTTCCATAGCCTTCTGCATTTGAGACCACTTCATCACTACGCAAACCGTCAACTCCGTTCTCCAAGGTCAGCGATCAGGGGTGGGTGTTGCCTTGTCGCATTCTTGTCTCATTTTCTCTAAAACAATCTGCAAGTTTTGGTGCTAATATATTTGATGTCTTCTTGCCCAGCCGTCTGGTAAAACATTGAAGCAGGTTTTTCCTTTCTTTGTAAGGTATTGAATCTTTTATTTAGACGATGGAAACTCTTTTTATTTTTATTTTTTGATGTTCTTGTAGCATTCTGTTCTCTATGGTGCTCTTATAAATAACTTCTTCTTATGTTGTGATATATATGGGTGTCATCACATCAGCTTTAAGGTCTATTTGTTCTAATTTAGGGTGTTGGTAACGTTTTGGCCTCATTTTGTTGCATTACTTATGATCTTACCAGCTGGATCAAATAATAAAAGTGGATCAAATGTAATAAAAGTAAATCAAATAATGTAAATAAGCCTCTATTGAAATATTTGTTCATCATAGTACCATATAAAAGATGTTCCGGTTGTTAAATTAGTAAACCTGATACTCTACTCCTTATTTCTTGCATATGTTCTTGTGTTCCACATCGGACCTAGCAATTACAAATAATAAATACTTACAAAATCATATCTAAGTATAATAATCATAAATATATTGTTGCTTGAGCAATTGTACTTCAAGGTTCTTTTTTGTTTTTTTTGGCTGTCTGCAATAAAGTAAAGATAATATGAAAAAGTTAAATATTTGTACAATTAGAACAAATATTTTGATAAAAATAATATATAGTTAATTAAAATATCATAAGTCCATAATGATTGTGTGAGACTGCATTCAATAAAACAAATATTTGGTTAATCAATGAAATTTTTTTTACTCACAGCACAAAAAATAAGTGCTAATAAAAAATACGTTAGAAACAAAATTTATTAAAATAAGTAAGGGCTTAACAGGAAGAAAATAAATGTAGGTTTATCAAAATGCTTACATTGGTTATGTGCAATTAATTTGACTAAGTTATATTGGAAAAAAATGTGTTTGATTGAATTATTGTAGGTGATGCAATAATATGGCTTGTTTTATTATTGTTTTTTATTGAATTTTATAAGAACACTGGTCTATGAATGTTAGCAAAGGTAGATGAACCACTCTTAACACTAAATGTGACAATTGAGATGAGATATATTTTGTGTAATACAGAGTATATGTCAAGTAGACCATTTTTTTCTTCTCCATAGCTTCGGCTAAATTTAGTTCAACTGGTAACTAAATTTAGCTTGATAAGGTGGTGAAAATAATTTTTTCCTATTGTTTTTGGTCATTTATTCTCTTGTTAAGTATTTAGCTATAATGTATCATTTATCATATTAATAGTATCTTTATCTTTATCTTAATAATAGTATCAATTTTTTGTGAACATTTTCTACTATAATATTATTATTTTATACTGTAAATAAAATAATTAAATTGTATTTAAATATAGCATGCGCATTGAACTGGTCACTACCTAATTTATATAAAAAATGGGTATAATTTCTTACAAAGATATAAATCAGTGAATTTATTTAAGCCTGTCAATTTTTTTCCTTCCAGACTTCCATCTCCCTGATGATTGAATCGTATTCATTATCTCTGCCCCCCTATTTTATTTCTCCCGGCCATGACAATAACTCTGACTCTGTTTTTTTTGTTTTTTCTAATTTGCAGGGAAAGAACTTAAAAGAAGACCAAATCGGAGCAGTTGGTATGTCAATTTTTCTGCCGTCACAGAATCGTAGCAGTTGGTATGTACAAGGGTATTATATGTTGCAAAGGTCGTCGTTTGAGAGTTCATCGTTCCCACCTTTTTTCTTTCTTTTCCCACTTATGCATTTGCGATCTCCAATTTCCATAACCTTCTGCATTTGAGATCACTTCATCACTAAGCAAACCGTCAACTCCGTTCTCCAAGGACAGAGATCAGGGGTGGGTGTTTCCTTCTCGCATTCTTGTCTCATTTTCTCTTAAACAATCTGCAAATTTTGGTGCTAATATATTTGATGTCTTCTTGCCCAGCCGTCTGGTAAAACATTGAAGCAGGTTTTTCCTTTCTTTGTAAGGTATTGAATATTTTATTTAGACGATGGAAACTCTTTTTATTTTTATTTTTTGATGTTCTTGTAGCATTCTGTTCTCTTTGGTGTTCTTATAAATAACTTCTTCTTATGTTGTGATAATTATTTGCCCATCGCCTTCTCGTCAGTCAATTAACTTTACCATTGTTGAAGAGTATATATATGAGTGTCATCACATCAGCTTTAAGGTCTATTTGTTCTAATTTAGGGTGTTGGTAATGTTTTGGCCTCATTTTGTTGCATTATAGCAGCTGGGAACCCGCGCTATGCGCTGGCTATGTTCAACTTTTTTGTGGTGTAGGTTTGCTGTTTATGCAAGGGTAACAAATTAAGTGAAAAATCTTCAAACATATTATTTATTTAAGAAGGAAAAAAATATGGAATGTGCTGCGAGTAGTTTAGGTGATCTTAAAAACCTATCTTTGCACATGGAAGCAACACTGATTTACTTGCTGTAATTTTTGGGCATGTGCAATTTGGTAAACAATTAGCTGATGGTCGGTTCTCACAAATATTAGAATCACATCTTTAAAATTAGAGAAAGGTTCAATATATTGATATTATCATAAGTTTCACATAGTTTTGCACAGTATTCCTCAGCTATTTGTGTTACTTAAACATTGTCATACAGTATATATAAGCTAACAGTAAAAGCATGATTCTAACAATAGATGAAATTAAGGCTTCAAGCAATGCGGCAAACTTGCATAAAAATTAATGTAATATATTGACACAATAACTTTGTCTTTTGATATAGCTTGGTTAAAGAATTGTCTAATTCAATTACAAATGCTTTAGACATTGATGGTGCAATCTTCCCCGGACCGAATGAGATTAGATTCACAACTAATTAAATTATGCAAGTTTACGAGTTCTGAAGTTATGGATGTTTTCTTAATTTGGAAATAGTAATTATATGATCACATAAACGTATACATATGAGACCCAAAAAAAACTATTTCTACTAAAAATCTCAATATAATAAAAGTGGATCAAATAATGTAAAAAATACTCTACTATTGAAATATTTGTTCACCATAGTACTATATAAAAGATGTAACAGTTCTTAATTAGTAAACCTGATTCTTTGCTTCTTATTTCTTGCATATGTTCTTGTGTCACATATCTGACAAATAATAAATACTTTCAAAATCATAACTAACAATAGTAATCATAAATATATTGTTGCTTGAGTAATTGTAGTTGTATGTTTTTTTTACTGTATGCAATAAAGTAAAGATAATATGAAAAAGGGTAAATATTTGTACAATTAGAACAAATATTTTGATAAAAATAATAAATAGTTGATTAAAAAATCATAAGTCCATAATGATTTACAAAAAAATAAATTAAATAAATGTCAATAAAAATAAAATATCTAATTAAAAAATGAGATCTTATTCAAAACTCTGATGTTAAATTTTAAAGTAAATATGATAAAAAGCAGAGATACAAATAAATCCAAATAAAGAATGAAAGTCAATTTAATACTAAAAAATTACAAAAACAATTATAACTAAATTGAAATTAAAAATAGTCCCAAAATTTACTTGGGTTATTTGAAAATTGATTCACCTTTTTCGCTTCTCACATACATTTGAATAAATATTTTCATAAATATTTAAAAAATTGTGATAAAAATAATAAATATGTTTAAAAAAGATTAATTTGAGAAACTCAATTTAAAATAGAATGCCACATTTAGAATTACAATCTTAGTTAAAAAACTGATTTAATATTTTTAAATAGAATGCCAAATTCAAAATTGAAAACCTATTTAGGAATCTGATATATAGAATTTTTTCTAAGCGCACACACGCACACATACACATATATCTATATATACATATATATATATATATAAAGATCAAAATATATCCCAATCAAAATTAAAAGACAATTTAATACATAAAAATTACAGACAAATAATCAGAATTAAAAAGCTAAATTTGAAATAAAAACTAAGCATTACTTCATTTATTGAACGAAAATATTTTGGTGGTTTAGTTAGTAAAACTGTATAAAAATTTATGGTTAAGAAATTTTGTTTGAATAAAACCACCTATAGAGCCAAGACCATGGTGTATATGGTAAATATTATATGGCGATTGTGTGAGACTGCATTCAATAAAACAAATATTTGATTAATCAATGAAATATTTTTTACTCACAGCACAAAAAAAGTGCTAATAAAAAATAGAAACAGTCTAAGCAGATACTCCATTAATTTTGCTACAGAGATAAAAAAATCATCATGCTATACATGATATAGATAATAAGATACTCCATAAATTTTGCTACAAATGTATTACTTCTTCTTTTAAAGAGAACTTGGAAAAATAGAAACTTGGAAGCAGGGCTGTCTCTACTTGTCTGGTACAATGTATTATGTATGGAGCAATCAACCTTTCATTTTCCTAATCTAAACTTGTTATTGCCACTGTACTATAGCTGATAGGTTTTTATACCGTTGTTGAATATACCGTGTGTGTGTTTATTTATTTATTTATTTCTTTCTTTCTTTCATTCTTTTTGGTGTTAACAGGAAAGAGTTGGCCAAGATGTCCAAATTTTTCAAGAACACTAACAAACTTCAGATCGAATCCAAGCCTCGTATTGAATCCATAAACCCCAATGTCACCGATATGATCAACCGATTTTCACGATTACAAAGACCACCCGCTGTACCTGCACTTGGATCCACTGCTTCTTCCTCTGCTTCACCAAATATTGTGGGTCCAAATGAACAGATGGAAAATGATTCTACCGCAACCACCGGAAGAGCTCCTCCTGGCAGACAAAGAAGGAATAACTGGATGTCCTCCACAGCTTCTATTGGGCAAGATGAAGCTTACAACCAGGTGTGCAATTTTCTCAAGGATGATGAGGTTGGAATGGTTGGGATTTATGGCATGGGGGGTGTTGGCAAAACCACACTCATGAAAAAAATTGAAAGAGAGTATCTGAAGCCTTCCCACTTCAAAGTCATTTGGGTAGTTGTTTCCAAGACCCTGGACATAGATAGAATTCAACAAGTCATAATGGGAAATTTGAACTTAGCCTTCAACAATCATTACGACCTGTCTAGCCGAGCTGACGATATAAATGATGCACTTGGGAGAAACAAAGTTGCTATATTGTTTGACGACATTTGGGAATGTTTAGATCTTGAGAAGCTTGGCATATTAGGTCAAGAGAAACCAGACACAGGATCATTCAAGCTACTCTTCACAACTAGATCAAAAGCTGTATGTGACGAAATGCAGTCGGATATATTGATTAATGTGCAACCTTTGGGGTGGGATGATTCTTGGGCTTTGTTTAAAAGAAGTGTCGGCAGCAAGAACAATATTGAGATCTGGGACTCTAACATTGTCGAGATTTCCAAAGATGTTGCTAGAGAGTGCAAAGGGTTGCCACTCGCACTCAAAGTCATCGGTAGGGCTATGGCGTCTAGAAGGCGTCTGGAGGAGTGGAGGCATGCATTGGCTACTCTTCAACACTATCCAGCTGATATGCCCGCGGCCGAGGGTCTGTTTACTCAATTGAAGTTTAGCTTTGACTCTTTGTCGAATCAAAGAGAAAAGGGTTGTTTCTTGTATACCTGTTTCTATCCCGAGGATAGAGTCATAGAGGTCACCATGCTCATTGAATGTTGGATTGGAGAAGGGATTCTGACTTTGAATGGCAGCTATCAGGAAGCATTTGATGAAGGAATGAACATCTTTGGAACACTGCGAGCTGCATGCCTTTTTGAGACACTCCAAGTACCTTTAGCACGAGAATACACGATTTAATCCGTGACATGGGAATCTGGATTGCTAACTCTCATGAAATAACTGACAAAACAGAGTCTCGTCGGTATTCCGTTTGGTGTGAAGATTATGAATTGCCAGAGGAAGCTATTTGCAGCAATTTGACCACTCTTATCATTTGCGAAATGATATCGTTCAATTTTAGCCGCTTCACATCGATGTCCAAACTGAGAGTTATAAAACTGAAGGGAGTTAAATTTGATGGAATTCCAACATCAATTGGAGAACTGACAGAGCTGAGACATCTTGAACTGATTGAAACAAACCTGGAAAGATTACCGGATGAGATTAAAAATTTGAGGAAGTTACAAGTGATGTATTTACCAGGAAATGCTTATCGATCTTCCAGAGGCAATTGGAGAACTCACTGAGCTAAGAAGACTGGTATGCATTACTGACAGAGAGACAATTATACCGACAGAGAGAGACCTGAAGAAGTTACCAATGGAGGTAGGAAACTTGAAGAAGTTAGAGGAGCTACGCATAGACAGTCCTCTTGTAGAGTTCCCACAAGTAATTTGTCCATTGGTCAATTTGAAGGAACTATTCCTCAAAATACGGGCTCGCGTGGAGTTGCCCATAGGAATCAGAAATTTGAACAAACTGGAAATCTTTGAACTGGAAGATGATGACTCTTTCCATTGTGTTGAACTGATTCCTAATGACACATTCAGGAATATGCACAAGTTGAGAGAGCTAAGGCTTCCGATTAAAAATTTCAAGATACTGCCACCGAGCTTCTTCCAGGGGTTGACATCATTGAAGAGGCTGTCATTTACGTATCAAGGTGGTTGGACAGACGAGGATGAGCACATCTACGACGACGTTGCTTCTTTTCTCATCCAATCATCATCCTTGCCATTGAGAAACCTAAAAATCAAAAGTTGCCCAATCAAGAAATTTCAAGTCCCCCCGACAAGCAACGATTTATGCTTCACTTATCTAGAAGAGATCCACATTTGCGACTTTGATCGGCTAGAAAAGGTGCATGTGATGAGTCAGATGGTACTTCCCAGCATACGAGTTCTGAAGATCAGAGGTTGCGATTCCCTCAAGCACATCTCCGGACTTGAACATCTTCAGAGCCTTGTCGAGCTCAAAATTTACCATTGCGACAAGTTGGAAGAAGTGATTCAGGTGGCTGGGGATAAAACTTTGTCAGATCATTCACCTCGTATTTGCTTCCCCAAACTTGAAAAACTATGGCTTCGGTATCTTCCCCAGCTGAAGAGCATATGCAGTGACGCCATCTCATTTCCTTCCCTCCGCTACTTTTACTTGAATGGTTGTCCAGAGCTGAGAGTACTACCCAGAGGCCTTCCCTGCATACAAGTTGTCGACATATCATTTTGTGATTCCCAGCACATCTCCGGACTTGAACATCTTCAGAGCCTTGTCGAGCTCACAATTTACGATTGCCCCAAGTTAGAAGAAGTGATTCAGGTGGCTGGGGATAAAACTTTGTCGGATCATTCACCTGGTATTTGCTTCCCCAAACTTGAAAAATTAGACCTTATGAATCTTCCCCAGCTGAAGAGCATATGCAGTGACGCTATCTCATTTCCTTGCCTCATGAGTCAGATGGCACTTCCCAGCATACGAGTTCTGAAGATCGCAAGTTGCGATTCCCTCAAGCACATCTCCGGACTTGAACATCTTGAGAGCCTTGTTGAGCTCAAAATTTACTATTGCCCCAAGTTGGAAGAAGTGATTCGGGTGGCTGGGGATAAAACTTTGTCGGATCATTCACGTGGTATTTGCTTCCCCAAACTTGAAAATTTAGGGCTTTGGAATCTTCCCCAGCTGAAGAGCATATGCAGTGACGCCATCTCATTTCCTTCCCTCCACGAATTTTACTTGAACGATTGTCCAGAGCTGAGAGTACTACCCAGAGGTCTGGTGAAGGAAAACAGGGCACCTGAACGACGATGTTATGTTGGAGGTGGCCGCAAGTGGTACGACAAAATCCAGTGGCAGGATGAAGATTTCAAAGCCGCCCTCGATCCATACTTTCATATTTTGTAGAAAAAAATGTCAAATATTAGAAGGATTAATTTGGAATTGAGGAGGAAGATTACAGGAGGGGCTGACAAACAAGGGCAGAAGGTAACATCGTCAATCTTCATTATTATTGTTCATAAAATCTTGTTTTTATAAATGGTTTCGAAAGGTTTTCAATTTTGGATAGCTACAAAAATAATTTTATTAAATGGTCATAAAAAGAGTTCTTCGTTGGAGAGTAAATGGTCATCTGATTTATTGATTTACCATAATTCTAAATTAAATAGAACAAAAATAGTAATGAATTTACTAACCGTATTAAAAAAATGGTAAAAATTTAATTAATTAGATGAAGCTGACATTAATTATAAATGGTTATGGTAGAAGTTTCTACCGTAATTGATTGATCGATTTAACCAAATATTATTTAATTATTATATATATAATTATAAAACTCATTTCTACTGCAATATTAGTCTTGACACTTTTAATTATGAAAGCATCACTTTGATGAATTTACTTAATTTAGATTATTTATTTACTATTTATTAAATGAAATATTTGATGCACATTCTATGAAAAAGAAATTTGATTTTCATCTTCATACTCCTGGGATATTTTATGTTTGTTGTTCAAGGCTTTTTCACTCTCTTTGAACAATAAGTTTTGTTTTTCTCCACTAGCTAATCGACATGTTGATTGTTTAGTTCATATATGGTTGAAGTTGATTCAATATATATATATATATATATATATATATATATATATGATTTGGTAGCTTTTACTCATTGTTTGTTACAATTGCTTCGTATATTACATTTATCATATATCATCCTCGTGATCATTTATTCCTGTTGCTTTATGTTGTCAGGCTGAAAGGATTTTCTCGTGCCTTGGTCTTTTTTTATCTTCCATAGGTTGCTGTATCGAATTTGTTCTTAAGGTTTGGAAAGATTGAATATTACTATTCTTGATTGTGTTTCTTATCCCTCTTTCTGCTTTGAATATTTTCTTTCTTGTAAGAACTTTAGATTTAATGGAAGCACCACCCTTGTTGCTCTTTTTTATTTTTTTAATCAATCAATTTTTAATTAGTTTTGATTCATGCGCGGTTAAATAAGTTCTTCACTTAGTAATTTATTTTATTCCCTTGCAATTTTTTCGTGAGTTATTGACTTTCAGCTGTTATAAATTTTTGTCTTCTTCAATCATGATATGTTACTATCTGTTTTAAACTGTCAATTTTTTTAAAACTCTTTAGCCTTTGCTCACATAATAATGTAAACAATTTTTTATTATTTACTTTAAACTTATTATTAATTTTATTCACCGTCAATTCTTTTAAACACAACATAGTTAGAGACACCATTGTAGACTCACCTATTTAACTTTTTTTTTCAACTCATGGTTAGGAGTACAATCTAGTTATTGAACTATAATTCTCTCACTATATATTGTACATAATTTATATCCTCTATATTTGAAAATACATTTTTTTTCGTAAAAGATCTTTATTTAACCCTAAAAGGATGTGATAAATTAACACAATCACGTGTCATGCATTTGGATAACTAGAAAAACAATTTTATTAGACAACAATTTGAAAACCTACAAGTTTTCCTTGTTTATTGTTTTATCATAATTCTAAATTAAATGGAACAAAAATAGTAATGAATCTACTAACCATATTAAAAAAATTGCAAAATTTTAATTAATTTGATGAAACTAACATTAATTATAAATGGCTATGGCAGAAGTTTCTACTGTAATCGATTGATTGATTTAACTGAATATTATTTAATTATCATATATATAATTATAAAACTCATTTCTACCTTTATATTAGTCTTCACACTTTTAATTGCAAAGCATCAATTTGATGAATTTACTTAATTTAGATTATTTATTTGCTTATTAATTAAATAAAATATTAGAGTACTATAGTTTGTATGGTTGAAACATTTTATGTTTTGTGGATAAGAAAATATTTAAGATAACTTTAATTTGTAGTCAACTTAATATTGTTGGCAATCATATATAAGTTGTGAAAATTTAAGTATATATTAACCATTAATTAATAGCAAAATGGAGAAAACTTGGTTATGACAAAACTTTATAAACTTGGTTATGGTAAAAAAGGAGGGGGGGGGGAGAGAGAGAGAGAATTGAGGTGAGCTACACCTCATAGAGTTTATATGATTAACACATCTAATTTTAGGTAGTGGGACCCACTAAATTGCTCTAAAGGTTAACTCATGTAAACTCTATGAGGTGTAGCTCACGTATAAGACTAAAAAAGGTTAAATAACTATGGTGAATGCTACTAATCGAAGTGCAACCAAGCCCCTAGTGCTTTGCCATCAACACCTAAGGCAAGATTAAGTTTCATCTTTTATCGATGGCTGCCAAGGCCTTGCCTAAGATTTTATGTCATATATGACAAATAATATATTGAACTAAGGGTGAGTATTTGAGTATTTGGTCTAGTCAATTCGATTGAACTGAATTAACCGAATTATGCTCGGTAGCTGGATTTCATTGCCAAAATTAAACCATATTACCTCAAAAACCGAACCAAGCCAAACAAAAATATTTCAATGCAATCAGTTTGGTAATTGAATAACTGAATTATATGGTAAGTTATAAAAAAATAGATTTATTTAATCATTTAGTTAGTAATTTTCAATATATATCATATTAAACAAATAAAAATTCATTATAAAAAATATTATAATTTCATGATAATTATTATAAAATAAAGCTTTTATAATCTTTTACAAAATTTTGTGTATTTCGACTTCTAAATCTATATATCAAGATGCCTTTTGGTTTGTCGACAACCCTTAGAATTGAACTGACTTAATTCCTAATAAAATTCGGTCCCGATTCAATTCAATTTTTTTGTTTTTGCCTAATTATGTTCACTCCTATTGCAACACCCCAATTCGGTCTACTTGCGAACTGAATCAAAATAATAAACTTTGAGATAGTAATTCATAACCCATTAAAATGCAAAATCAACCTACACGGACCTAGACCTCTAACCTATATTTTTTCTTTGTTCCGGGTAGTTGAGATTTATTCAACTTTTAGTTCCAGGACTCCGAGGCTTGGAGAATTTTTCCATGGAATAGTTTAGACCTGCGGGTGCCACAGAGTATTCCGTCTACAAAACACAAAGATATGATTAGGAATAAACAACAACATAAATATCGAAAAATTGGTTTGCATTTCAAACTGGCCGAAGGCCCCACCATTTCACATCCACACAACAGCTAATAACATCTCCGCAAAACGAGGGAGATATAAACACAAAACAAACAAAAGGCCAGCATCTCCAAGCCTCCTCGTGGTCCATTCGCCTAGGTAAGCCAACACCACAACAAAGCACCAATATAAATGTAGAAAACACGTTAGCAATGAGCAGTCACTGAAGCTCAAATAACTAATAGGAAAAAATTAGCCAAATTGATAAATAGATAAAATAATTATCAATGAAAAAACTAAAAAGAAACAGAAACTTCTCCACACACCCAGAGTCTAAATCACAATATGGCTAATTAGGACTAATCATAATCACAGAGAAATTACGTATGCGAACCAGAATACTCAACGATAACGTGTCGATACTATGCATGAGCGAATCTAGTCTGCGGCAACATGACCGTGGCTAATACAACCTAACTGATCACATAGGAGACATGACATAGTCCGCATATAGTCAACGTAAAGTATGCACATGCAGAAATGCTGAAATATACACTCTTAGCAGGTCCTATAATAATAATACTGATTACATAATTGACCACTAACCGAGCACAACAAGTGAGTATCGACTGGGCCTCTCAATTAACATCGCGTTCCCATCCACCATGTGTGCACCAAAAATCCAAAAACTTATAATAAGTACAAGGCATGCGTAGGGTTAATTCAAATAGTGCTACAGTGCGGTTTTTAAGCGGCATCTTGCATTTTCAAAAACTCAATAAGGGATCTCAACTTTGAAGTTTTATTAATCTAGAAAATAATAAGATTGCCTTGTAGATAGTGGGATCTCATACAATGTCACTAGCTACGTCCTACGATGTGAAAACAAAATACGTGAACCAAGCTATAGATTAAGTAGAGAGAGAGAGAGAGAGAGAGAGAGACCTAACGGAATTGAGAAGAGCTCCTCATCCTACCGCAGCAAGCTTGACTCCTCACAACTTAGCAATGCAGACCACTACTCAAACCTTATATGATGCATGCATGCAATGATACACAAATAGTCTTAGATTCAGTAACTGACATGACATGTATGACAAAAAATTAAAAACACCACATCTCACATCACATTCACATGTTGAACACACCAAAATAGCACGAGATTCTATTAAAACAAATAAAGATGTCCAATTGGAGATTTCGGTATTTTATGAAATACATTTTGGGAATCACTCGCGTATTTAAATTCTAACTTAAGATATCGAAAAGCCCCACGTAGAGCTAAGAGGTTGAGTTCTTGAAAGAATGTTGTTACATGCTTTGGTTCGTATACTTAGTTTCAGTGATCAGATTAGATAACTTGATTTCTTAGTGTAGATGAGTTGTGATAAATTAAACCGTGGGCTGCGGTTACTAATTTCACATACCTTGCAAGAAAGAAATAAAAAGGGCATCATCAGAAGTTAGTGTATCATATCCCAAAACCCACTCTTCATATGGGTCGGATGTTAGTGCATCATATCCCAAAACCCACTCTTCATATGGGCCCTTTTTGCAGTATGAACCGTGTGCTCCTCCTACCTACGTTTCTATGCACATACAAACAAAGCTTCAACCAAATACATTTTGCGTACTTACGTTTGCTCATCCTCGTGTTTAAGGACTTTGAAATTGATGCACCGTGCATATGATTATTAGCCTTTGTCCAAATATTATCAGCTCAATGAATGAAATAATAATGAAATATTAAACAAATGTACTCAAACATCATGTCATAGACCCAATCCAACTCATACATAAATCATGAAATTTAGGGCACATTCCCACAAAATAACATAGTCATCTATAATATGTAACTCCAGATACAACAACACAACACATAGAGCCCCCACCACCATTGAGCCTACGATCTGTGCACCTAAGCCGGCCAACGCCACGAGACCACACCTACATAGATATACGAAGAAATGCCACTAATAAAACAACTTTAATTACTGGACTGAAATAACTACTTGCATAATCAAGGCTACCAAACAAGTCTGTTACCCACACAAAACTTAGAAAACATTCAGAAAGCCTCACAAGGCTATAAACAAGGATAACTTATTTAAAAAGGTCGGTGCACATGCACAACAAAAATCATATTCATATAAAAATCTTACGCCTTCACATCCTCCATATAACACCCGCTATGATATTCAGGTGGCAAAGGAACGGTTAGGTTAGTCTCACAAAGCTTAGAAATGTGCTACGTTACACAATACCCTCATACATTGCATATTTTTAGAGTTTAAATGAGTATTAGTGTAATTCATACTACTTGTATTCACATAAAGTGTGAATCGTATTCACATAAAGTGTGAATTATATTCACATAATTTTTAAACAATTAATAATCTAGCATAAATAATACTATAAACACATTAGCCCGATTACACACCTCCTATCCTATTTAATCTGATTCATAGGCTTGTGGGCCTAAAAATTAAAAGATAAAAAGATATTGCACTATTCATGACTTAAACTCACTGACAAGGATAATTTTATTCATAGACAATGTACAACAAAATACTATTTATATTCTTTCTGCTTTAAAAATGTTTGTTATGCCTTCATTTCTTATGTAGTTAGTTTCCAGATTGAGCAAGTCATCTAATCACCTTACATCATCATCTTTCTTTTTTTGTAAATTTGATCTTTCGCCCTTCTTTTTTCTGACCAAGATGTCCAGATTTTTCTAGAAAACCAACAAACTTTAGTCCAAGCCTCGTATTGAATCCATAAACAATGGCACCGATATGATCACCCGATTAGCACTATCCACAAAACCACAAGCTGAACCTGCACTTGGATCCACTGCTTCTTCCTCTGCTTCTCCAAATATTGTGGGTCCAAATGAACAGATGGAAAATAATTCTACCGCACAAGCACCGAAAGAAAATGATGTTGGAAGAGCTCCTCCTGTCAGACACAGAAGGAATAACTGGATGTGCTCCACAGTTTCTATTGGGCAAGATGAAGCTTACATCCAGGTGTGCAATTTTCTCCAGGATGATGAGGTCGGAATGGTTGGGATGTATGGCATGGCGGGTGTTGGCAAAACCACACTCATGAAAAAACTTGATAAAAGAGTTTCTGAAACCTTCCTACTTCAAAGTCATTTGGGTAGTTGTATCAAAGGCAGTTGACATGGATATGATTCAAGAAGTCATAGAGGGAAATTTAAACTTAGCCTTCAACAAGCATGAAGACCCTTATAGCCGAGCTGACAAAAAAAATGGTGGACATCGGTGGCGCTATGGCGTGTAGAAGCGTCTGGAGGAGTGGAGGCATGCATTGGCTATTCTTCGACGCTATCCAGCTGATATCCCGACAAGTACCTATTTACTCGATTGAAGTTTAGCTTTGACTCTTTGTCGAATCGTAGAGAAAAGGGTTGTTTCTTGCATACCTGTTTCTATCCCAAGGATAAAGTCATAGAGGCCGACGAGCTCTTGAAGGTTGGATTGGAAAAGGGATTCTAACATTGAATGGCAGCTACTAGGAAGCATTGGATGAAGGAATAAACATCTTTCGAGCCCAGCAAACTGTATGCCTTTTTGAAACACTCCGACATAGTGGTGGAAACGATTTAATCACGAGAATACACGATGTAATCCGTGACATGGGAATCTGGATCGCTAACTCTCATGAAATACTGACAAAACAGAGTCTCATCGGTATTCCGTATTGTGTGAAAATTACAAATGATGCATTTTACAAGTTCGAAGTGTATATCGAACTTCCAGAAGTGATTGGAGAATTCTCTGAGCTAAGAATACTGGTATGCAGTACTAGGAATACTCCGACAGAGATTTATATAAGCGAGATGAAGAGCTGCCAAAAACTGAGGAATATGCACAAGTTGAGAGAGCTAAGGCTTCCGATCAGAAATTTCAAGATACTGTCACCGAGCTTCTTCCAGGGGTTGACATCGTTGAAGAGTTTGTCAGCTTGTTATGGAGATCCTTGGGGAGACAAGGAGGGCATGTACGACGATGTTGCTTCTTTTCTCCCCCAATCGTCATCCTTGTGATTGAGAATCCTAAGAATCGAAAGTTGCAGAATCAAGAAATTTCAAGTCCTCCCGACAAGCAACGATTTATGCTTCCCTTGGCTAATAGAGCTCCACATTTGCTACTTCGATCGGCTAGAAAAGATGCAAATGGTGAGTGAGATGGCACTTCCGGGCATACATGTTCTGCAAATCTGATTTTGGGGTTCACTGAAGCGTATCTCCGGACTTGAACATCTTCAGATCCTTGTGTAGTTCCAAATTCACGATTGTGAGAAGTTGCAAGATGTGATCCAGGTGGCCAAGGATATAAAGTTGTTGGATCATTCACCTCGTATTTGCTTTTCCAAACGTGGAAAACTAAGCCTTTCAAGTCTTCCCCAACTGACGAGGATATGCAGGGACGCCATCTCATTTCCTTCACTCAACGACTTTCACTTGACTGGTTGTCCAGAGCTAACTTCCTTCACTGTAAGTGTACTTCCCTGAACGAGGTTTTATTGTAGGTGGGTGCGAGTGGCGCGACACACTCCAGTAGCAAGATGAAGAATTCAAAGCCACCCTCGATCACTTTGGACTCTTTTGTTGAACGGATGTTATAACACAACGTCTCGGTTGATAACAGTAAGTGGGATGACGAAGAAGATTAAAGCAGGGCGGGTGTGATGGCGTTGGGTAAACAAGTGCAAAAGGTAGCGTCTTCAATCTTCTTTTTGTTCCTGAGATATTGTATTGGATTGTGATCGAAATCGAATGCAATATTTATTCCAACAAAATGTAATCGTAATTTTTTTATTATAATACAAAATATGATAGTAATAAGTGTTTCCCTTAATAAAAGATAATGACACTCAAAATAATCAAATTTAAGATTGTCTATATTAACCACAAAAATTAGTACAATCAGTCACAAGAAAAAATGCCACCAAAGGATATTTTAAAAGTGGTTAGGAAAAGACGCAAAAAATATAGTAATAAATAAGAGTCCAAAAGTTGTATCTAGTGGAAAGCTTGTAATTATTAAACGAGTAAAACATAAAATACCAAAAAAAAATTTAATATTCTATTTTTAAAAAATATTTCAATATTCTTTTATAAATATAGGAAGTTTGACCTCGGCCTAATTAACTCGTCAAAAGATGAGAAGGACCAATGCTGTCTGCATAAAGATAAGAACCAATATTGTTTGCACCTGTTAAATTAAACTATTAATATTTTAGTATTTCATAAGGTGAGTGGGGAACGTGGTCAAAAAACATACACATAGCATGATTCTATAAACACTGCAATGACTACTCTACAACAAAATGTACACAAACACAGTGTAAGAATGACAAGTTTTGTCAAGTTTACATTGCAACCGTAAATGTATAATGAATGATCAAAATTCGTGCGATGTACTCAACATCATGTTCACAAAAGATAGCGCTCAAGTACTAAATCACACAATAACTTATCTATTGAGCACAACTAACCACCATCAGAACAGCATAAAAGGTGAAAAATGCACATCCTAGACCGCCGATATTGTAAAAGAATACTTAATAGCATTAACACAAATGAAGCTAATGACTGTTGTAAAAATAGGAAGACATATAGCTTCTAAACATGTTGGAGCCCATTATACAAGTAGTTCACCCTCCTAAAAGTGTTGTCACTTTAACAACTTTGACAATGACATAGAGCCATTACACCATGTAAGAAATTTAGAAGATTTTCTTCTAGCAACTGAACCATTAAGCAATTATGCATTGCAAAATAGACGCAATCCCCCAACAATAAGAAATTAGCAATGGATTGAAAAAAATAAACAATACAAATCATTTATTGATATAATATAATACAAAGGCGCCAAGATATGGAACCGCTCCTGTAACATCTTGTCCCAACAAAAACATCAAAAAATAAAAAAATAAAAAGAAATTTTTTAAAGACATTCAAATAAATTATAAAGTCACTAAATGCTGTTGGGATTAACCAAACAAAATCCCCATTTCAACAAGTAAGGATGAACATTACCAAACAAAATAGAGAGCTCAGACATGACAATTTTACGTGGAAAACCCTAAATTTGGAGAAAAAACCACCGGGCAAATAGCCAGATCAAATTCACTATATCACAATTTTGATACAGAATAGATCCACAAGAGAACAAACTCCCCAATACCAATTTACTATACTTTCTACAAAATTGGTATAAAGTCGTAGAAGATAATAAAGGAAAAATATTACAGATTAAGAACCTGGCGAAGTTACCATTGACGATTGCAAACCAATCTCAACAAAACATTCACCTTTCTTCAATCCACACAATTTTCTTTCTCCCTTTGCAGTAGCAATTTTTCTCCACAACCCCAAAAACCAAAAAACCAAAGAAGAAAAGCATCGTACGTTGCTTTTATTCCTTTCAACTAACCAAATTTACAAAATCTTGGTTTTTGCTCAAAATAGGGTTATAAGTTCATGTATTTATGAAGGAGGGACAACCCAACAAACCTCCCCTTGCTGACTCCATGAAATACCTCTAGCCTGCATGGGAAGCTCCATCCATGCCTACTCAATTCTTGCAGTAAACATGTTTCTCCTTTGACACAACTTTAGTCATCATGTCTGAAACATTCCTTTCAGTATAAAACTTAAATTCTTACTCAGGTGAATTGCACTCTGGCTATCACAGTGTATAAAATATCTCTCCTGTTTAAAGCCAATTTCATTCAAAAATCTCTTCGTCCATAGCATCTCCTTGCAAGCTTTTGTAGCAGCAATAAATTCTGCTTTAGTTGTGGATAATGCAACACACTTTTGTAACCTAGACTACCAAGACACAGCCCTATTAGTAAAATTAACAACAAACCCAGATGTTGACCTTCTTGTCTCCAAGTCACCTGCCATGTCTGCATCGGTGTAGCCAACCAATAAATGTTTATCACATCCAAAACACAAACACATTTTGGATGTACCTTTTAAGTACCTCATTATCCATTTAACTGCTTGCCAATGTTCTTTGCTCAGATTTGCTAAATGTCTGCTAACCATTCCAACTGCATATGCTATATTAGGCCTTGTACAAACCATAGCATACATCAAACTACCAACTACAGAAGCATAAGGAACCTTTCTCATTTCTTTCATTTCTGTTTCACTTAAGTCACTTTTCTTCAACTTAAAGTGACCCCCAAGTGGAACTCCAACCGGCTTTGCATCTTTCATGTTGAATTTTTCAAGTACCTTTTCTATGTACTTTTCTTGTGACACCCAAAGCTTTCTAGCTCCCCTGTCACGCCGAATGGACATCCCCAAGATTTGCTTTGCACGGTCCCAAATCCTTCATTGTAAAGGATTTGTTCAAGTTCTTCTTTAAACTTGCAATCTTGGCTCCATCATGTCCTACAATCAACATGTCATCCACATAAAGAAACAAAATAATAAAGTCACCATCATCAAACCTCTTGATGAACACACAGTGATCAGAAACAGATTTCTTGTACCCATTCTTTTCCATAAAAGAATCAAACTTTTTATACCACTGTCTGGGAGCTTGCTTCAAACCATACAAACTCTTTTTCAGTCTGCATACCATCTGTTCCTTTCCTCTTACTTTAAAACCCTCTGGTTGCTCCATGTATATGGTCTCCTCAAGATCACCATGAAGAAAGGCCGTCTTCACATCTAACTATTCAACTTCTAAATCCAAACTTGCAGCCAAAGCCAGAACAATTCTAATAGAAGACATTTTAACAACAGGAGAAAAAATTTCATCGAAATCAATACCTTTCTTCTGTTCGAAGCCCTTCACCACCAACCTTGCCTTGTACCTTGGTTGTCTGTTATTTTCTTCATATTTGATCCTGTAGACCCATTTGTTCCTCAATACTCTCTTCCATTGAGGAAGATCCACCAACTCATAGGTGTGATTATCATGCAAAGATTTCATCTCATCTTGCATTGCCTTCAACCACTTCTCCTTCTCTACATGAGCTTTGACCTCACTGAAATTTTCTGGTTCTCCACATTTAGTAATTGTCACATATTCTGATGATAGATATCTTGTTGATGGAACTGGTTCACAAGCTGATCTCCTCACATTAGTTGGTTGCCCTTGATCAGAATCTCCATGTTCTTGTCCAACATCATTAACAAACTCATTAGAAATATCATCAGACACCACATCCTCACCCTCATCATCACTCGGTGGGGAAATAATTGTGTCATCCTGAGCCGCCTCTTCACTTCTAGTTGAGGTTGAAGGATCTTTTATCTTTTCCAAGCTTTCCTGAGATTTAGTTTGAGGAACTTCTTCCTTGCCAAAGTCCTCAACTGTTTGATCCTCCCTGAAAACTACATCTCTGCTTCGAATTAGTTTTCTATTCTTAGAATCCCAAAGTTTATATCCAAACTTATCATTACCATATCTCAGAAAAATACATTCCACGGCTCTAGAGTCAAGCTTAGCCCTTTGCTCCTTGGGCACATGTGCAAAGGCTTTATAACCAAAGACTCTCAAATGAGAATAACTGACCTTTTTGTCACTCCAAACCCTTTCTGATATGTCACTGTCCAGAGCATGTGTGGGAGATTTGTTAATTAAATAACAAGTTGTGCTCATGGTTTCACCCCAGAAGCTTTTAGGCAACTTAGCTGAAGACAACATACTCCTAACCCTCTCAGAGATGGTCCCGTTCATTCTTTCAGCCACTCCATTATGTTGAGGAGTATAAGGAACCGTCTTCTCATGCCTAATCCCATGCTTGCTACAATATTCATCAAACTCAACAGAATAATATTCACCACCATTATCACTTCTAAGACATTTCAAGAGCTTATTGGTTTCTCTTTCAACCAATACATGAAAATTCTTAAAGATGCCAAAAACATCACTTTTATTTTTCATGCCATAAGCCCACACCTTCCTAGAAGTATCATCAATAAAAGTGACAAAATAAATAGAACCGCCAAGAGATTTTACCTCCATAGGCCCACACACATCAGAGTGTTCAAGAACTTCTGACTTCCTTGTACTTGTGCTTGCAAAGGATGTCCTACGTTGTTTCCCGACCAAACAATGGTCACAAGGACTAATTGTGATGTCCTTGACCTTGGGAATGAGATTTAACTTCTTCAAAGTCTCTAGTCCCTTATCACTCATGTGTCCCAATCGATGGTGCCACAAATCAGCAGTGGAATCAAATGAGGAGATATTAACCTCCCCTCGAAATAGACTCGTCTCAGTTTTATACAAACTGCAACACTTCTTCCCTTTAGCAATAACAAGAGAACCTTTCACAAGTTTCCACACACCTTGTGCAAATTGTGAACCAAATCCTTCATCATCAAGCACTCCGGTTGACAACAAACTCATCCTCAAATCTGGAATATGTCTGACATTTTTAAGCACCAATCTGTAACCCTTGTTTGTTACTATTGCACATCTCCAAGTCCCACAATTTTGGAAGTATCACTATTTCTCATCTTCACTATACCCAAATCTGAAGATTCATAGGTAGCAAAGAAATTTCTGCTTGGAGTTGCATGAAATGATGCTTCTGAGTCAACTACCCAACTAGCATCACAATCAGCCGTCAAACAATCATTCCCACAATCAAAAAGAATCACCATGTCATCATGCACAACATTAGTGTTCGTTTCTCCTTGATCCTTGCTATCCTTATTTTTCAAGTCTTTCTTGAACTTCCAACAATCCTTCTTCATATGACCTATCTTGTCACAATAATAACACTTCAAGTGCTTCCTGGATTTAGACCTTCCTTGACTCTTGTCCTTTCTGTCTGTGTCTCTATTTCTCGATCTACCTCTTGCCTCTTCTGACACTAATGCATGAGACCCTGAAGTTGGTAGAGATTTTCTTCTCACCTCCTCATTCAGTAAACTGCTTGTTACCATGTCCATTGTGAGTTTTCCATCCGGAGCAGCATTGCTCAAAGATATCACCAATGTTTCCCAACTCTCTGGCAAAGTGTTGAGGAACAAGATAGCTTGTTATTCCTCATCTAGAGTCATCCTCATCCTAACAAGTTGAGTAATAATACTCTTCATCTCATTGAGATGCTCACTTATGTCAGTTCCATCCTTATACCTCAAATTCACCAATTTCCTTATCAAAAGGGTCTTATTGCCAGCAGTATTCCTCTCATAAACTTCTTGGAGTTTATCCCATATTGCTTTTGAGGATGTCAATTCAGAAACATGATGATACACAACTTCATCTACCCATTGTCTCAAACAAGCCATAGCTTCCTATCCAACTTACTCCAGTCTTTTTCAGTCACCTCTGTCGGTTTCTGACCAGTGATAGGTTCATATAAATCCTTGGAATATAAATGATCAATCATTTTTCCTTTCCAATAATGCCAGTTACTAAGCCTCTTAAGAGATATCATCTTAACATACTTCTCATCAACCATCTTGTTGAAATATAAATCACAGACACACTAACTAGGCTCTTAGAAATTTCGTTGAACACCTAGTGGGCATCAAATATCAACAACCAAAACTTGCAAACCTCTTGGCTCTGATACCACTTGTTGGGATTAACCAAACAAAATCCTCATTTCAACAAGTAAGGATGAACATTACCAAACAAAATAGAGAGATCAGACATGACAATTTTACGTGGAAAACCCTAAATTTGGAGAAAAAACCACCAGGCAAATGGCCAGATCAAATTCACTATATCACAATTTTGATACAGAATAGATCCACAAGAGAACAAACTCCCCAATACCAATTTACTATACTTTCTACAAAATTGGTATAAAGTCGTAGAAGATAATAAAGGAAAAATATTACAGATTAAGAACCTGGCGAAGTTACCATTGACGATTGCAAACCAATCTCAACAAAACATTCACCTTTCTTCAATCCACACAATTTTCTTTCTCCCTTTGCAGTAGCAATTTTTCTCCATAACCCAAAAACCAAAAACCAAAGAAGAAAAGCGTCGTACGTTGCTTTTATTCCTTTCAACTAACCAAATTTACAAAATCTTGGTTTTTTCTCAAAATAGGGTTATAAGTTCATGTATTTACGAAGGAGGGACAACCCAACAAATGCACCTATGTATGATGATTGGTAACTCAAAATTTAAAGAATTGACACTTCACAAAGGGCATAAAACGGCTGGATTTGCCTGCGCCTGTGTGTTTCAGGTTTTTTTAAATTGCACAAAAAATTTGGATTGCCTTGAATGGGCAACAATATAGTTGTTCACTTGTTTGGTAGTCTTTTTTCCTATCCCAGACTCAAAACTTGCACATTCAGACCATTGCATCTGAGTCTTTATATTATCAAAAAAAATTTTTTGAAAACTTTATATATCTATAGATTCATACAAAAAAACGTCCAATATGAGATATGAGCTTTGGATTCCTCCAGGCATAGAAGCCCTAACCTTTTATAGTACATCTGCATGAAAAAATTAATTTAAAGGATACTTTTAAATTCAATTTTTTCTCAAACAGGTTTAGCACTCATGATTTATAACTTTCACAATATAATATTACGGTCAGAGCTATACTAACATTTATAACATGAGCAAACTATAACTTAATTTAAAAGATGACTGGCCCAAGTAAATTTGTGGGGCCTTACCCATTTACATGGAGGATTTGTGGTGCTTGTTGAGGCATAGATTTTTGCTTACCGAGTGAAGTAGCATAGTTGGTAATTGTTTTGTGGGAATTTGTTAAATCAAAGTTTGAATTGTCTTTGGTCTAAGTAAATTTTTGAGGTTAAATTGTCACGGAAATGGGCTGAATTTGGAACTTGCATTGCATCACCTAAAGTTTTCGTCAGTATTGTGTGTTCTGTTTACCTATTTGATGTGTGTCCTATGATGCTTGGATTGCTCTGTATCATTTTCTCCACGAGTGTGTGTCCTTTCTACTTGCAACTAAAGTTGACAAGCTTCAATGTTGTTAGTGTAAAAGAAACTTGTGTGTGAACTAACACTAATCCTTTTATTTTAATCATATGGAAGGTTGTGTCTATCTTTTAACTAATGGGTAGAAAAGGGTCCTTCAATCAAGCCCTCTTACTTAGAGATTAAAATTGAATTGGCGAGTCTCGACATACTGAGCATTGCCCATGTGTTCGGAGACGGTTCACATGTAGAGAATCTTAAAATCAGACTTGTGATAGAAGAAACGTATTTTATGGGCTATAATATGTGGCTCAAGAGTGGGATGAAATTGGTGGAAAAAAGTGTTTTTGGGAGTGATTCCGAGACAAAGGATATGTCTAAGGAATTGTTTACAATGATTTTTTTAAAAAATTTGGCTACCATTTTTACTTTTCCTACATTTTTGCAGAATTTATTTGATCCACTTGAAGAAAAGTTTGGGATCAATGGAAAGTGTCTGCTCTATAATCCCAGAAGACGTTGGTAGAGTGGTACAGACGACGGGGAGGCTTCTTTGTTCCCCGTTTTCAGGTAGGGAGAAGGTGTATTTATAGGCTTCTTTGTTCCCGCTGTATCTATACCCATATTGTTAAAGATTTTTTAAAACGACCGGCTCTTCTTCTAGAACACGGGCTTAGTAGTGGGCTTGTTTTATTTTTTAATTGGTCCTCCAGTATGTGCTTACTCTCAGGCTTTGTATTCGGGTTTTGAATAAATAATAAAATGGGCTAGAGGTGACTTGGCGCGGACGGAATAAAATGTGTACATAGTATTTGGTATTTTCAACTGTCAAACGGGTTAATCAAATCATAATAATATTTTGTGAAACTTTGCAACTTTTATAGGTAAAACCTGAATGCAGTATGCAAAGCAAGGTACAAAGATGGTACATTTTGTTGGTCTCTAGATGCCGAATCATAAACAATTACATTCTATCATTTTTAATTTTTTGTTAGAAAAAAATCATATCACAATTTATAATACTAGCAAAACTTTTTTTTTGCTAATCTTGCCAAACATTATTTTGTACTTTCTAACAAAATTTATAGTTTTAACAAAAAAAATTTTGCCATAAAATTTGTCAAATTGTCAATAAATTTTTGTTAGTGCAACCAAACGGGGTGTTACTTAGCCCACTTTATTTTGCCAGTCATCCCAATTTTGAGGTAGGTACGAATTGGGTGTATCATTAATAATTTGATAAAAGGGTAAAGATGAATATTGTAAGCTTGGGATGGACGGCAGACCCTTCAAATTTCAAGTGCAAGTGTCTGACTGCCGTGGCCTAATAATTCCCTACCAAATGTTTGGGAAAAAGAAGCATATAGCAAATAAGTTTGCCTTGGGAAAACAATAATCTAATAAATAGCATGTCAAATGAGCCCAACGAATATAAAGCTATACCAAAGCTTATGTTGTGAGTCTCTGAGATGAGTTAACGGAGGAGTGGGAGGGTTAGTGAGGCATTTTCAGAACTACATTTACCGAAAACTGTACTGCCAGGGTAGATTGACGTGGCTATTTTTTATTCGAGGGCTCTTATTGAGATTAACATAGCTAACGAGGTAAATTTATCAGTGGATTTCGTATGTGGAAATGTGATAGAGAAGATGATCCCAGGAGAAGACTCAGTGCCATTGATAATGATTCTTGCTGTAAAATACTTGACTGCTTGCTCTCTTGTTCTCAAGCACATTACTGTAAGAACATTTTTTGATTTCATGGAATTGATCTTTTCGTTGCTTGTGCAGAATAAATTTATCCAAATGCATAATTTTCATTTCTCTTTGTTTTTAATCTGTAGGAGGAAAACATGGAGATGAAGAAGAAGAAGATCCTCCTTGAGGAAAGTTATGAATGGTCAGACTGCACCTCTTTGGAATTCACCCAGAATGTAAGTGCAATAACCATGAATATGACAATATCCATTTTACTTGTTTAGTACGATATACTATCTCATGTGAGTAGTTGGATTACTTTTTTAAAGCTTTATCTTGTTGTATATATACTATTAGATTTGTAATTTATTTTCTGGTACTATTTGCAGGTGATCAATGAAACGTTAAGGTTGGCTAATATTGTCAACGGAGTTTGGAGGAAAGCTCAAGCTTGATTTTAAGAAGTGAAACAAAAGCACATGAGAACACCGCAACATAATCTACAATGCAAATTCAGAACTTCTCTTTTCAAGAAATCTCAATGAACAAAAACATAGAAAATGACCATAACATACCACAAAGACCATATTTCAAAAGAAAACTTGCTGCAGTGGCGCCATCCCAATGATATCTCCAAGGACGAACTCCAGTCCACTGTAACTTGCCATTGTTAGAAATTTAAAATCAACTTATTGTTATTTGCTAGGCTCTTACGGTTGGGTTCAATGAGAAGAATGCCTAATAAATAAAAAAATTCAAACCATCAAGAAGGGAATATGAATTAGGCGATCAGAGGTATCCTCATTGATCAAATTATTCATCGTAGAAAAAAGTAAAAGTATGGCATCAATGACGAGATATATCCATAATTAAATTGAACAAATATTAAACCAACAATAGGAATGAGAAGCAGTATGGTATGCACCATTAAAACCAATCTTCTTCTTCCAATCAATAGCCACTCGAAGAAAATTTTCCTGACAATTTTTCTTCTTCAATCAACGCTATTATTCAAGAATATTAATTTTGCCAGTCATCCCAATATTACGGTAGGTACGAATTGGGTGTATCATTGATAATTTGATAAAAGGCTAAAGATGAATATTGTTTGCTTGGGATGGACGGCAGCCCCTTCAAATTTCAAGTGCAAGTGTCTGACTGCCGTGGCCTATTAATTGCCTACCAAATATTTGGGAAAACGAAGCATATACCAAACAAGTTTGCCTTGGGAAAACAATAATCTAATAAATAGCATGTCACATGAGCCCAGCGAGTCTAAAGTACCTATACGGCTATACTCAACCTTATGTTGACGCATTATTACAACTACCCACTCCACATTTACTGAAAACTGCCTGGGTAGATTGGGTAGACTGACGTGGCTGTTTTTATTGGAGGACTCTTAGGAGGCTTTTTTGGGCGGCTTTCCCAAATTTTTAGGGGAGATGAGGTAATCGACGCGGCCAACGGGAAAAAAAACTAACACTCTAATTTAATGTACCATTTCGTGCAAAAAAAATAGCGATAATAAAAAATGTATCTATTAAAAGTCACATTTATTACACTGCAATGGATTTTTATCTTCTCCCCACCTACTCCATCTCTCCACTTCGCTATGAAAGTGGATTTGTTGATTGTTTAGTATATAGGTTGAAGTTGGTTCAATACTTACATTTGAAAAATTTTTGCCCTTTAATTTTTTTAGCCTAAAATGTACTACTTTTTGATTGGTTTACGTGGAGATTACTTGGATTCTATTAAATATCTCTACAAATAAAATAAGAATTTTATTTATAAACTTACTTATAAGTTATAACAATGGAACTTAGCTTATTAATATGATAAAAAGCCACTTGAAGGCACAAAAAAAGTTTCTGTTAAGAAAAAAAATTGACCCCCTTCACCAAAAATTTCTCCGTCTTCCTTTCCCATATACTAAGAACCCATCTTTTTCACTACTCCCCTACTTTTACTTCACCTAAATTCTTATTTCATCTTGTTCAAGTTCTTATTCATAAACCCACTTCTCCTACTTTTACCAAGTTCAGTTACTATAAGAAACCCACATTCTTCTACCTTCACCTCATTTATATTTTTACTCTTTAATTTACTTAAGAAATAAATTCTTACTCATTAACTTACTTAAGTAAAGTAATAAATCCAACTTCTTCACCTTCCTCCCCTTATTTACTTCACCTAAGTTCTTGTTTAAAAACTTACCTTCCCGTTGTCAGTGCACCTAAATTCGTATTTAAAATTCAACTTAAAAAGTATAGTAAGAAATTCTCGTTTTTCACCTTTCTCCCCCAATTTCACCTCATTTAAGTTCTTGCTTCATCTCATTTATATTCTTATTCATAAACCAACCCTTCCAACTTTCACTAACTTCAATTAGAGTAAGAAACCCACCTTCCTTCTAAACTCACTGTCCCCACATCCACTTCATTTAAATTCTTACTCATTAACTTGCTTAGGAATTACAATAAGAAACATGGTTCTTCACCTTCATCTCCTTCACCTCACTTAAGTTCTTGTTTAAATACTCGCCTCAACATATAAAATCACACAAATTAACTTGTTTAATAATGCGGTAAAAAATAACTTAAAAATATGTATACAATTTATTTTGCAAAAGAAACTCACCTTCCTCTTTCATCACGAAACCCACCTTCTGTTGTGAAAACTGGGTAATTTTCACCAAAGATAACTAGTTCACTTTGAGAACTATTACCTAGATGACTAGCGTGAAAACTATTGTACTAAAAATTACCCCAAGATAAAATTCCCAGGAAAGTGTGGTGGGACACACGGTCCGCTTAAAAACCAACTCCTAGACAGAATTTTATCAAGTAATTTAAATAGCACAATAATTAACAACAACTATACCCAACAATAGCTATTAAATAGACATAAAAGGAACAAAAAGAACACCGAAATTTAACGAGGCTTACGCCCTCGGACACTACAAAATAATATTTCAATAATCAAAGAAATATTACAAAAGGAGAGAAAGAAAACAATTTACCAAAGAAAGAAGGATGACAATTTTGGGATGTCAGAGAACCAAAGGGGAGGAGCCTTATTTATAGGGAGAGGACTCCTCCCAAACCCACAAAACTTTAGATGTGGGACTTTTGGCATACAACAATTCTCCACCTTGACAAAATCCCATACAATTCTCTCACAAATCCAACTCTCAGTAGTGTCTGCAAACTCCATCTTTCAATTTGTAACGATATTGACTAAGTCTAAACAATGTTTAAACTTGGCCGCAGTTACTACTTTTGTCAGCATATCAGCAGGGTTCTCAGTGGTCGGAATCTTCTGCATTATGACTCCACCTTCTTCTAGAATCTCTTGTACAAAATGATATCGAACATCGATGTGCTTTGTAAAACCCACGATTCGAGTTAGGGTTTTATATTTAGAACCGGTCGGGTCGACCGTTATTTTTTCGAGTTGAGTCAGTTTCAGGACACGTGTACCGAGCCGACGTCGGTCGCGTGTATGAGCTATGAGGGTCACGCGTACCCAAATATATGATGATAACGTCATGAATACAGCAGAACAGAATGAGTTATCAGATATATGAGAGTATGCCAGTCATTTCTTT